>CAJNIZ010046571.1:94803-108756 GCA_905231905.1 Symbiodinium pilosum
CACCACCACCAGCACCAGCACCACCACCCCCACCACCAGCACCAGCACCACCACCACCACCACCACCACCACCACCACCACCACCACCACCACCACCACCACTCTTTGCTTTGGACATGTGCAAGATTGTGCAACACTTTTGTGCTAAAAAGTATGCAGCAAACTTTGCCGGAGGCCAGGCCACTCAGGCACTTCATTTCGAAAAACAAAGTTCACTTGCACGTTACTCAAGATCTGAGAGGATGGAATTCATCTCCATCAAACGAAACCAGGACATTTGCAAGCGCTTGTTCGCAACTCCCTCGACCCTGGGGCCTCAAAAAAAACGACGACATTGACGGCCCAACCCTATAATCCTGCAAGCAATGTCTCCGGTGACCTCCCATCAGTAGGTTTTTAACAGTAATCTTTCAATTGCATAAGTAAACTGCCCTACAGATGGACACGTTTACGCCTGCCGCGATGGGCTTTATTTGATCGCCCCTCCTTTGTACAAGCAGGCAGTTGGTTTCCCGGCACACGCTTCTGTCTTTGATGGCTAGAAAGTGGATACACACATTCCTATCCACTCATCTGAACATTTAAGGGTCTATGGCCTGGTCTTGGAATAGAGGGAAGGTCAGGCGATGCACGCGGCTAGCTGCTTGCCGCCCTCTGATGCGCCACACTCTCCCGGGCTCTGCTTGGCTAGCTCTCTCGCTCTTGACATACACTGCAACCCGGTCCCATCAGGATGTATGCGCGCATCCACAAGGGTACGGAACAGGTCCAGCGTCGCCTTGCAATTCAAGATCACAGTGCTGATGCATGTCTCTCGAGTTGGGCAAGCAAACAGTCCTCAGCCAGGCCTGCCATTGTTTCGATTTCTGGCAGGCTGAGATGACAAAGTTCCAGTCATTGATGTCCTGAAAAAGCTAGCGCAATCCATGCTTGTAGTTTAGGGGTGGCGGGCAATGCCAGGACAAATGGCTTTGTGAACTACAAAAAACGCGGTTTAGCTTTGTCAAGGTCCACCTTCAAGACAGAATCGCGCTCTGCGCTCTGCGCGCGTCACGAATCAGCTTCGGTCGGGCGCGCACGGCGCGTCATACAGTCGTCACAGAAGGCCTCGGGATGCCTGGCCAAGAGTGCAAAAAGTCCGTCCTCCTGATGCTTTCTTGGAGGGTCTTGGAGGACCCGAAACGCCTTGAAAAGTCCCTCGGTAGCGAGGCAAGCCTCCGGAGCTGATGCTGGTTTTCGGCTGCTTTGGGGGTGGGGTGCGCGAGGGCACCTCGGAGAAAGAAGGTCTCATGATGCTGGAAAAAGCCGGCGAAACCTACACCCCCGCAAATAGCAAAGCAATCACTACACCGCTATCGCTGACGTAACGCGCGTTGCCCGACTCACGACGCTTCAAGTGCACGCGTAGCTTCACATCCTGCATTTGCCTGCGCGCCATACGGTGAGCTCTGTGATGTATGAGCTGAAATTGCACCACCCTTGCAGCTAGCTGCTGCCACCGCATTCAATCCATCAACACTCAAAGACAAGCCTGCTGCAAAGACCCAGAAACCTGTCGTCTGGTATCCTTACGGATTTTGCAAGATTACGCGAGAATGATGCAAGCTATTTGGGAATGCGCTGCGACTTGGGAATGGATTCTGCTAGCACAGACCTGCTCAAGCAACTTTGAGCTTCACGGGAAAGACCACAAGGCAGGGAAAGCCATCACACCAAGAGGAGGTTCGACCATGCAGGAGACAAAGCTCTTGACACATCACAGCTTGAATGATTTCAAGTGGCCCAGACCTTCATCTCGGAGCGAAGAAGAAGGGATACTGCTCCCTGCCAGCATAAGCCCAGGCCACAGGCGTGCATCACTTCTCGAGTGCAATCCTGCGAGTCCTTCAGTGCAGACAAGCGAAAATGAAAATGGATAGGCTACGCTTGTACTTGCCAGATCTTGCCGGACCGCCAGATAGGCAGCAAAGAGTCGGATGTTGGCCGAGGCTCAGAGATCTCCAAGAAGGGCTCGAGCAGGCTGAGGCCAAGCTGCCACTCCCCTGCCCTCGGCCATCCAACACAATCCCACGCGCACCCAAACAGAAACGAGCCTCGCCTTGTGCAGGCATGGCTTGCAGCCGCAGTGCCTAAGCTGGCTTGGGGCCTGTTTGCAGACTCCCTATCCCCAGACCCGGATGCTGGAGAGTTGCTGTGGGCATCTGGGCGCAGGCTGCGCCTTTTCTCTCACAGCTCCCAAAGCTCTTGTAAACATCACTCCAACTGCTATGCCTTCGCATCTCAGCCAGGAGTGACACGCTCTCGCGCCATGCTGCAGCTACCCGGCAGGAACCTCGGCGCAACATCCTTCAAAGACCCTCCCCTGGTCCTAACCCCAGAATGCCAGATGATGGGCGAAGTGATGAGCCTCATGTTATCAAGGGGTGGACGCTTTGCCAATTCAGCGAATGAGCAGCTATTCAACGCTAAGATGCAATAGGGCTCAGTCTCTGAAACAAGACTTCCATGCATTGACTCAACCAACACGAGTCGGGGTGCGGGCTCACCAGTCGTGAGCAGGTTGATAATCAAGTCTAAGACAGTATATGCAATCTCTCGCTGCGGCACTTGAATCGTTGAAGGCTGGTTGGGAAAAAGAACCTTTGTCCAGCTCGTGCAGGCAATTTGCTGATGGCTGCGTCGAAGCAGTCCAGATCTGACTGAAATGGTCCAAACCTTTGCAAAACATTGCCAATATTTGCCAATCTCCAGAATGATGTAAGCATACGAAGCGCTTCGTGCTGGGTGGCAGGCAGCAGCTGCAGGGCAAGCTCCCACTGTGCGCCAGTTCTGCAAGCGGTCAGCATAAAGCTCAAGGTGCTCGCCCTTGCCTGACATGGAATCACGCATAGGGCAAGTTTTACCAAACCTTTCACAAAAACCGTTACCACGCTGATTTGCTGGACTTTTTTCCGCGGAGAAGCCTTGTCGAGAGACACTGCCTTGTCAAAAACGTTCAAGGCCAGAATCCACTGACCCACCTCATTGGAAGAAAGGAAGTCAAAATGGAAGATACACCCTGGAACTTGGCATGCAGTCGTGCGACTGTAGCACAGGCCCTGATGGCCGCATCGAAGCAGCCTGTCCGCATCAAGCTAGCAAATAACCATCAGGGTCGTACACTCAGTTCATTAAAGCACAATCCCACTTCTTTTACCAGTTCTAACCCCCGACTGTACAGCAACCTCCTTTGTGCGTTACCAGATTATGAAATATGAAGCTGTCACTCCAGAGCCAATGTTTCTGCAGGCTGGCCCAACATTGAATTGCGCTGGCCCGCTACAGGGAGTCCTCAAGTTCCTTCGGAGTGTGTATAGGAAGCGGAAGCACTGCACAAGCGGTTACACTCTTCACAAATCGGACAAATCGTATTGGCACTACGGGATTGCCAGTTGGGCGGTGTGCCAGCCCAAAAATACAATGGGTGCGGCAGGCAGCCAGCCCAAGATAGATGACACTTTAGTCCCACCTCAAGCAAAGGGGATGTGACCTAGTGGGATAGCAGAATAGCTTCGCCTTCATCGGGTGTGACCTTGACCTTGGGCATGCTGGCTAGTAGAGTCAGTGCAGCTTCCCACTTGCAAGCATCGTCACATCCAAGAATTGCATGCTGGAAGATGTCGGCACCAGGATGCAGCTTTGGAGGGAGTACCAGCAGAAGTCGAAGCACGGCTTGCCACTGTCCAGTGTGAGCACAAACTCCTACTGCGCTATAAAAGTTCCGCAGGTCAGGCACTAGCGCTCTGGCTGGCATCACTCCCAGCAGTCGCAAGGCAAGGTGCCAGTTGCCAGAGTTCTCGCAGGAGTTTATGACCGTGTCGTAGCTTACCAGAGTTGGCGACAGCCGCAGTCGTGGCATCTCCTGCAAGAGCTGCAGGCACATCTGCCAAAGCTTTGCACGGCTGCATTCCTGCATGGCAGTGTCGTAGCAAAGTCTGCCCTGCACGGCTCGACTATTCATCGAAGTGCCAAGGAGCTCCAACGACAAGTCGATTCGCTGGCCGACGCTGCAAGCGCGCATCGCAGCAGAAAAGTCAAAGTCCCGAGGCCGCAGTTGACAGCGGACCATGTATCCCAGGATGTCCAGAGCTGCCTGCCAGCTCCCTGAGCTTGCGCACGCAGCCAGGGTCGAACTGTAACTGTTCTCATCCGCACCATCCCCCATCTCTGCCAAGAGCTGCAATGCAGCGCACCATTGACTTGCAAGCTCACATGAGTGCATCGCGACATTGTAGCTGATGCGCGTTGCACTCAGCTTGCGCAGCATGCTGTGCAAAAGGCCAAGTGTCTGCTGCCAGTAACTTGCCTTGCTACAAACATTCATCGCGGCATTCCAGTTTGCCACGTCAGGAGTTACCTGCACTGAAGGCATCTCCTCCAACATTGCTACGGCCTCCTCCCACATTCTGTCCTCCTCGAAGGCACATATTAAAATGTTGTAGCTGATCTTGTCCGGCAACATGCCTGCTGCTAGACTCGCAGTGAAGATGCTTAGAGCTTGCTGCCATTCACTGGCAGACTGCGCAGCGCGCATCGCTGCATTCGTAGCAATCCTCAGCTTCCGTCCATGTATACTGACATCAACCATGCCAAGTCTTGAGACAAGAACTGTCATGTGACTTGGCAGTTCAAGCATCGTGTCAGCTTGCACCGAGTTTTGGTCCAAGCTCTGCAGCAACTGCACAGCGGCTGGCCACGCACTGCACGCACTGCGTGTCGCCATCGCCGAAAGAGCTGCTGTGGCACTCACCTCAGTGCTTCTCAGTGCTTCTCGGTTCACTTACTCCAGTGCAGCCGTCCGCAACGCCAAGTTGCGGCATCAGGCGATACTCCAAAGGTAGACATCCGATGAAAAAGGTCGCAGCATTCGCGCCAATGACTACCTCTTGCACAGTGGGCTGAGTCAATCAAGACTTGCCTGGCAGCTCCTCCACAGCAACTCATCTCCACAGCGGCTGGCAACGAAGATAGTAAGTTTAGTTTTGCAGTACAGGCCACGTTTTGCAAACGCTGTAGCCACGGCATTGCAATGAAAGACATCGAGAGGAAATCTTGTCTGTACCCTTGGCTTCAAGTCCAGCTCTCTTCCAAGTGCGACATACCCGAGGGTCTGAGTCACTCAGTCTCAAATCCAAGTAGCATGTTGGTCAGAATGCGCATTGTGAGGCTGGGATCAACCTCACTCTGACAGGAATTTTGTTGCAGAACCTTTCCCGAGCATGCTACACACACACACACTCTCTCTCTCTCTCCAGAGGCGGAAACAGAAGATGCGTAGCGCAGTGTTCTAAACGATTGCATTTGAACCAAAACCTCTGGCCTTCTGCGCCGTGTCTTGCAATGTTTTTGTTGCTATACGGGGCTGCCTGGCGATCCGGCACAGGTTCGCCACAACGACAAGATTCTCAAAGACGCTCCTTCGCCATCGCTTCAGCGAAGCTTGCAGGGTACGCCGCAGTTCGGCATCACTGCAACCAGCCGGGAGCCTGCCAACAGAAGCGTCACACGTCAGATTGACAGATTTAATGTTGTGCGTGTGCGTGTCTACCGGAAGGATGCCTCTCGTGGAGGGGCGCCAGTTCATTAGCTGAAGCCATGGCATGGTGTCTCTACGTAACCATGGTCTCCAAAACGATTCTGTGCCATGCACGGAAGGCGTTATTTACCAGGAACACTTCACGGCAACGTGCTCAGACTTCTTCCCATTTTGTACTGCTCCTCTTCAAAACATTTGGGGATCTCGTAGCATGCCCATTCCTCAGGCGCACCCCTAGAATATGCCACTCATCTACGCTTTTCTTGGCCATCTCCATGCAGTGCCTACTTTTTTTCTTTGCTTCAAAGAGCTGAGACAGGCCGCAGATGCCCATCTGACTTTGGAAGCATCTACCTGGGTGGGATCAACATGAGGCCTAGCACAAGCAAACCAAGTCTTTGCCAAAATCATTCAAGCCGTTTTAAGCAAACGTGCGCTTCATCCAGCTGGCAACTACAAGTGCTGCCACCGAGAGCACGACGACCAGAGTAGCTCTGGTCTGAACGCCGGCACCACCACGTCCAGCGACCAGTCGACGCCACTTGTCTTCAGGAGTTGAGGCTGCTCCAACTTCGAAAATGTGTCGACAAAGGCTTTCAGATATGGACAATCCAAAATGCTGCAGCAGTAAAGCTTGCAGCTCTTGGGCACTCTCTATGTCTCTCTGGATCTTGCCGTTGACTGTGTTGTGAAGGAAGTGTTTCCCTAGAATTCGAACATGTGCGTTGACAGAGCGCATCTCACACCAAAGCCGCTGCGTGAATGGACTCTCAAAGTACCCATGCACCTGCAAATTGCATGGCAGAGCATCCATGAAATCAAAGTCCTGCACGGGCATGAAAGAATAGCCTCGCATCCACTTCGATGTGTCTGAGTCTTTATACCACAGGTAGAAGTTGTCATATTCAAAAGCATGCTTGGTCTGCAATCGCTGCAGCTCAAGCTTCACCTGGTGGTGCCCACCATCCACGGCGCCCTTGTTTGCGTCACTGAGAGACACAGGCTTGACCAAACCAGCTTTTCCAAATGCAACGTCGCAGAGAAATAACTGGGAATCTGCGCGCACTACTAAAACCATGTGCGTGACAAGCGGAGGCGTTGGCAGCCTCGGTGTTACACCGTCATCCAGGTAAACCCTTGAGCCTTTAGCTTCAACTTCGAAGCCCGCATGTAGAAGCAGAGCTCCGAAGATTTTGTTCAGTTCGAAGCAATAACCGCCTCGAGGACTAGTCCCATCTGGTCCACACATCTTGTCTACCATGGATCTGAGATCTAATGAGACACACTCCCCCTCAAAAACGCTGATGTTCTCAAAAGGTACAGCGTGAAAGAACTTCTGATGCAGCAGAAAAAGCAAGTCCTTGCTTGGAGGCACTCCTTCTACCGCATCATGCTGCAACCCTATACGAGTCAAAATTCGGCGAAAGTCACCTGGTGTAAGACGCAGGTCACTCACTCGTACATAGGATGGCTGCTTCGGCATCACGATAGATGTGCACCGCAAACTGGCTTCAAACCCCTCACGGGAGCTGCCACCCAGCGAGATCAGCACATCTCACTGAAGCAGGCATGGCACGTGGGATGTTGCATAACCTGCTAAACTGTTGCCAGAGCTTGGTTTTCTGGATATGCCTACTGTCTCGCTTTTTGTGCTGTGCGGATGCCCGCTGCAGCGCTTACCGTGTCTAGCGTGGATGATGGGATTCTGATCACAGGCGCGCACAGGCGTGCCATACTTGACCTAATTGCACACGCAGGCTATGAGCTCAAAAAAATGAAGATCTGCAACAGCTTGGCAGGTGCGACTGCAACAAAACCTGCCGAATCCACGTCGCGCGAAGGCCCTTCGCTGCCCAACCACCATACCTGGCCATGGGTTCTCCCAACTCAACGAAAGGACAACATTTCGGCAAAAATTGGTTTCAACCATTCTACCAACAAACAAGCCATCAGCACATGCATCGCGCAGCGCCCTCCAGAGTTGACATCGTCCTTTCTGCCGCGAGTTCTTGAATTCAGGCGTTCAGGGCACGTCCCAGTTTACAGCAAACTTGCCGTCCTGTCCGTGATGAGGATTTGTACCTTTCAGCACTTTGCACCGCCAACGCCAACGGCTGCATCACCTGCACCTGTGCACCCCACCTCGGGAAACCTCCTGGCCAAGTGGCAGGCAGCGATCCCGCCAATGGACCTCAGCCGCACCGTCTAACTCTTTGTCCAAGGGCTTGCATGAGAAACAGAGCTTTTTAAGATGATTTGAGCTTGCCAACTTTGACTCCTTGACGTGTGCAGGAGTGTGATTATCCAACTGACTAGATCTAATCCTTCTTCTGCTTGCTGCCATGCACATCATGCAGGCCTTGGGGGCCAGGATGGGTGGAGTCTCTAATTTTCGTCAGCAAGTCGTTACCGGCCTCCCATAGACACCCATCTTCGTGATTCCTCGGCCTGAGCGCTGGTGTTGACATGACAACAGGAAAGCACAGCAATCATGGGCGAGGAGCTCTTGAGGAAATTGACGACATCCTCACCATCCTGACACAGGCACATGAGTAGATATGTCAAAGCCGCAAACACTTCCCAAAGCATGAGGCCAAGCTTAAATGGATTCGGGAGATGTGATTTCGACAGCTCCGCGCGTCCTCGGCAACCCGTGATGGGGAAGGCTGACCCGAAGATCGCCTGAGGCTTTCTCGGAATAGAGCGCAAGGTCTTTGCAAACGAGTCTTCGCTGAAGTGCTTAGGATACTTTCTGAAGTCCAGGGAACCCGTAGCCGGCATAGTTGAAGAGGAAAAGATTGCAGCCTCAGTGCTTCCAACTTGCATGACTTGGTGAATTTGAACGTTAACGACACGAATCTTTCTGCTTCAAAAGCACAGCTGCCTGCATCAGTAGACTATGTGTGAAAAACTGAGAGGTACTGCTGGGTTTGCTCTGGGCCGCCAACCCTGATTGGCCCAGAATTTCAATATCCCGGCCTTGACGCCAACAAATTCTCATGTTGGGTTTGCTGTTACGTTGACATGGAAAGGGAGCTGGCCTGGTATACCATGGCCTCGTAGTATGCAGCATTCGGATTGCACCTTGGTAGAAAAATCTTGACCTTCTCCAGCCAAAACAACCCTGCTCAGACTGCGGCCAAATCAGAGTGGGATTGGAGGCCTCCGCACACAGTAGCTGGTGCAGCAAAGTTTGGGTGGCGGTTGTGCAGCCTCATTCAATGGCAACTGGTCGCTGACACTGGATATCTCGCAGGGCTGCCATCCAACGTTGACCAACGAGGTCCACTGGTTTTTGCCTCCTTGTCAGGCAGCCGTTGACCACGTTGACATGGGATGAACATGGCCTGAGACATCGTTGGGCTACAACCTCGTAAGCTCAGAAAACTAGTGATTGCATGTGACTGCTATTTTGCTCAGCACCAGTCATCCAAGCGGTGCCCTCCTTTGGTCTTGACCTGAGAATCGTCCGCACTTAAGAAGCAAAAGCCATCTGCGAAACCGAGTCAACTGTTGGGATTTGGGGAGCTTTGGGGCAGTTGTGGGGAGAATTGAGGCAGCTGCCCAGAAGTGCTGACCAGAGTAATGGATCTGCAACTCTGCCTCTGCGGCCCAAGCCATGCAACTGCAGCACCTAGAGTGATGCCACTGGTCTGCTTGCAACGCGGTTTTCCGTCAAGCGATCTGGAGCGAAAGGTCATGCTCGGGCTGCCAGGCGAAGTCCGTGTTGAATGTTGCTGGCGGGAAGTGTCGCCAAAGTCCCGGGAGACCTCTGCAGCTCCTTCCAGGTCCGCCTTCTCCGCCACTAGCAGGGTCGGCTTCCGTCACGATTTGCTTTTGTCGCTCTTGCCCATGGCCATAACAGCTTCACGCAGTCCCGGATTCTGAGGACCTGAAGTCAGGGAAGTTGACGAAAACGGAAACTGCAGGCAAACCGAGCCATGCTTCTTTGGAATTTCCACGCTGGCCCGACTCAGTCTCGAGCCCATCTTCCAGATGAAGGCGTCCAGAAAGTAGTGGGCCAGCTGCGGGAGCATAAGCAAACTGACAGCAACACCTCGCCTCCAGTTTGACAGCGGTCGCGGGTAGAGACCAAGATAGTGGATGTAATCCTGCGGACAGCGCCCAAGGCTGAGGGGTCGAAAAACTGACCTGCTTCTGGCATTTCGAAGTCAGGATGATTTCATTAGCACTTACCTCAGCTGCAGGAAGAATGAGCCGAACCCTGTTTTCTGTGGATTGTGCCCATTCGTCCTGATTAATCAGGATGTCCCATGCCAGATCCTCGCTAACGGCAAACCCCACGAGGAAGCCTGCCAAAGTCCAAAAAGTCTGTACTGCCAGGCAGCAATGCGAAACATTGAGAGCTGACTCCTACGCAACCACATGCGGTACGTGATAAGCCTAAATACATCAGACATTAGCTTCGCAGCTGAGGAGCTGATGTACACCGCGGGAGTTGAGACAAGGAAGCAGTTCAGGCGGTCCTTGAACTCTTCACGCATGGCAGAAAACCCTATCCTGGTGTTGGAGAAACTTGACCTGTCCTGCAACGCTGCTGTGGCTTAAGAGTAAGCATGCCAGACAAACAAGTTTGTTTCGACAGACTGAGCTGCGGTTGCGAGCATAGTTCCTGGAGACTTTGTGGTCCAGATGTGATACCGGCTGCGCACAACCTCGGGAGCTGGGTTCAGTTGATCGTGCTGAGCGGTACAAAAAAAAATCTAGCTGGCAAGCAATCTAGCATTTGCTGTCAAGGGGCATGGTACACCAACAAACCTGGTCAGATGCGTCAAAGAAAAACAGAAAAAATTGCATAGTTTATGTTCTTGTCCTGCATGGCAGTCTTAACCGCATGAAGTATGAATCCCAGCTCTTTTCACGAGAAACACGCAAAAATCCACCCCATTTAGCATAGGCGTGAGGGGGTTGTCAATGGACTTGAGACAGAATGGCTTTGGCCTCAGCCGGGATGGGCCCGGGATGGCTTTGGGGCATGGTTTCTGGATGGCTTGGCACAGGACGTAACAATCACGCGGCCGATGCCGAACCCCCGCCCCAGCTTACCCCTCGAATGGTTTTGGTGGACTGTAGAGGGTCTGGTATACGTCATGGCGTTTTGCACTAGAAAATGAACACCTGTGTATCTGCCAGCCCTGAGCTCCCCGCAGCTCCCACTTGACAGCAGCGCGGAGGACGAAAGCTAGATCACAGCAAGTTACGCATGTTGATCGAGTGTTGCCCCAATTCCCTACAGAACCTAATAATATACTGACTTCCATGCCTTTCCCTTTCTTGTGCCTTACACGGCCGCTGCACACTTGGGCAACACTGGATCAGCATACATAAAAAATCCATCCGGCTTGTCTGCTGTGATCTAGCCCCTCACCACCTGTGGATCCCGCCCATCTATGGTTCTTCTTTGTCTTTGAATGAGCCAGGTTTAGATGAATGTCTGTGCATGCCTTTCGGTCATGCTTTTGCAGGCCTGCATTGAAAGATTGGCATGCCGATGTTCAAGGAGTCTGATGCTAGCATTCTGGCAGGCACAAGGGACAGCATGGGTAAACCTACACGCCAATTTCTCCTGGCAAGCACAGAAGACAATATTGCTATAAGACCTGCTACATCTACACGTTGATGTTTAGAACCGGAGCAAGACCTCGAGCAGGCTTTCGTGTTGTCGACAGCCTGCCCAGAAAAAAAGCTGCAGAGTCGCTAACACCCTCCCCTCAACTCGAAATCTGCGACTCTACAGCTACTTCCTGCGAGCAAGCAGTCGACGACACAAAAGCGTGCAAACCATCACAGCTGCTTCCTCCGAGCACGCTGTCGACAGCATGAAATCTTGGCAAAAAAAATGCTGTTCCGGTTTTCCCACATCGGCGTGTCGGTCTAGTAGCAATACTGTCTTCCGTGCTTGCCAGGAGAAATCGGCGTGTAGGTCCAGTGCATGCCAGAATGCCACTCTGAGACTGCTTGAAAATCGGGATGTCAATCTTCTAATGCAGGCCTGCAAAAAGCATGATAAGACTGAACCATCGATGGTGGGGAGTCCATAGGTGGGGGAGGAGGGGGTCCCACACCCCGCCACAATCGCACATTTCTTGTTCTGTAGATCTCGCCTGATGTATAGTGCAGCGCCGGCCAGCCCACCCAACCCCGGTCCCACTCTTGCCAGCATTCTGGTAATTGACCGTCACCTTGCAGCATCAAAACCTGCATTTCGCTGAGGCCAAGCAGATCCTCCTCCTCCCTCCTGTGTTGTGGTGGGTGGTCTTTCTCCCACGACTTCCTAACGCCCCCCTGGGGTGTGGCGGGTGTGCATTCTCCATTCTCCCAAAACAGTCAACATCATTTTGGCTGAAAAGATTCACACCCCTTTCCTCCCACTATGGTGTGGGTGGTTGTCTGCCTTGAGCAACCGTCAGTAGTCCTCCCCCCAAATTCATGTTGCTGGCAGAATATCCCACACGTGCCAGACTGTCACCTATCAGCATCAAGACCTGCATGTCGATGAGGTGAGGCAGACCTTCTTCCTCCTCGTTTCTGTGGAATGGTGGGTTTCTTTCTCCTAGGATTGTCTAAGAATTCAGCTCTTTCCCCCTGCCCCCTCTGCTGTGTTGGCTGTCCTTCTTTCTCCGTCAAAACTGTCAGCATTGTTTTTCTGAAAGCGTCAGACCGGACAGCGCCCAATGATTCTCAGGCTGCTCGTCCAGGCCTCCCAAAGGCATGCAAATCCGGCCTGGCAATCACCTCGAGATCCTTGGTGCTCGAGCCTTGAGGAAAGATACGGCCGCCCAATCGTGCTCGTGATGCTGGCCCAGTCCGCCCAAAAGCATGCAAATCAGCTCACCACACGAAATGCGAGAAGCGTACGGTTCACAGGCACGGCTCCGGAAGCACACAAGGTGCATGCTGGCAAAAACCTTCCTTGATTATGAAGATGCTTTTCATGGATGTTTTAATTGTTAGTGCCTGGCTCCTCCAACCACGCTGCTCTCTCCACACCTGTTTCCCCGGCCTGCTCCCTCCCCCTCTCCCCCTCACCCCCGCATCAGAGTCCCCCCCACCCCCGCTGCCCGCAAATGCGAGCAACAATGACTGTCGCCACCCTCCGGAGAAAGAGACCGGTGCATATGTCCAATGACTCCTGGAGGAAACTCCGGAGGAGAAACGCAGGAGCAGTGATGCGGATGGTGCTGGGTTGTCCCCCGACCAGCACGTTAGCGCCTGAACAAAGCCTACGGAAACCATGCCACATCTCGTGATGCAGCCAACTTCGCACACAAAAAAAAACTCAAGGCTGACACGCTGTAGGTGGTGCATAGCTCTGGAATGTAAAGTGCACGCACTGCTCCGGAAGCACGCAAAGCGCATGCTGTCAAAATCTGGATCGACAAGATGATTTTCATTAACGTTTTGATCGCCGGTGTCCGGCTCCTCCGCGCCCACTCCTCTCCACACCCGCCCGAGTCTAGCTCTCTGCACCCCTCGGCACACCTCTCCCCTCCTGGCCTCCCTGTCCACCCCCTTGCTCCCCCTCTGCCACAGATCCACGGGACAATGACCCGCTCCGAGCCCAAAAAAAGAGAGCTGTGGCCACACGATAACCCATCACAGAACTTGCAAAGAAGTGCATGGACTGGTGGGATTAATGAATGGAGACCTGAGCCGTCCATTGTGGATATCTTGCCGTATGGCCTTGCACGAGTGTTTCATTCAATGTCAGGCCGCACAACTCTGTCAACAGAAATATCAACATCGGGTTCCCGACCAAGACAGGGAGAAAGGCAAGGCAGTCCCAAGCGGGTGCCATGAATCCATCTTGAATTGAAACTCATGTTTTAAGCGGAAGATTTTGTAACGTTGAGCTGTTGAGCCCGCAGGAGATCTTTGGATGCACCCTCGCCGGGGATGCCGGGAGCACCAATGGATACTTCGTGCCGCACGAAGCCTGCGACATCATTTGCGCCTTCGTTTCGCATGGCCTCACCTCGGAAGCCTCATCTCATGAATTGAGTGGGGTCCGGAAGACCAATAGCAGAACGGCCACCCAGCGATGCTTACCATGCTGGCGGCACTGATGCTGATGATGCCGGCCGAGAGGGCCAGCATTATGAGCATCCTTTGAGGTCCGTTTCTCCAGTTGACCGGCCCTACCCCAAGACGGGCCTTGAGGCCAATTTCAAAATGGTCCATGCTGACGATGCTGATTTGGGGGGTGGGTTTAGGGCTGTTGGATTTCTGGTTTAGGGTCTAGGGGTTTGGATTTGCGGTTGAGGGTTTAGGGGTTTTGGATTTAGGGTTTAGGGTTTGGGGTTTGGGGTTGGGGGCTTTTGGATTTAGGGTTCAGGGCGTCTGCCTGCGCAGGGCTG
>CAJNIZ010046571.1:108856-148567 GCA_905231905.1 Symbiodinium pilosum
GCTGATTTGTGGCTGGATCTTAATGAGACATCACAGACTACCACCCGAATTATTTCCTGTTAGGGTTTAGGGCTACGCCCTCAATTCCCACCTCGAAAAGATAGTCTTCTTGCTCCTTCAAAGAAAAAGCAGCCCGGCAGGCGGGCCTCCAGGGCCTCCAGGGCCTCCAGGGCCTCCAGGGCTTTCAGGGCCTCAGCCTCCAAAACCACGGCCTGCAATGCCTCCAATCATCCAAGGCCTCCAGGCCTCCAGGGGCCTCCGGCCTCCAGGCCCTCCACCCCTCCAGGGCCTCCAGGACCTCCAAGAGCCTCCGGGCTCCAGGGCTCCAGGGCTCCAGAGTGCACCCGCCACCCGTTAAGAAGGGAGCCAGTGCAGCTGTGAAAGCCACCAGGGCCTCCTCCAGCCTTAGGTGGAAGGTTGGCCCCTCAACGCCCTTACTGCCAGATTTGCCGGACTGGGGGCCAGGACCCCTCAGGGGGGCCCCCTCTGGGAGAAGGCTGAAAATCTGAGTGCGTGTGTCTGTTAAGTTTGGGGTATTCCCTTCAAGGGAAAAATCAATGTACATTGTACATATTTGGCTCACTGGGGTGGCTGGAGGCAGGGCTGTGCCTCCTGATGTACGGGAGCAGCCCGGAGGGGCTCTAGACGTCCATTCTCCATACACTCCTCCCATTGTCTTACCCAGTACGGGTGTAATGGCTGACGTGTATCTTCAGTGTCTGACCATTCTAGTAATGGGTGGGAACGGCCTAAGCAGGCCGGGTGGGAATTTCGGGATTTTGGATTTAGGGGTTAGGGTTTAGGGGGGTTGGATTTACGGTTTAGGGTTTAGGGTTTAGGGGTTTTGGATCTAGGGTTTAGGGTCTAGGGTTGGGGGCTTTTGGATTTAGGGTTAAGGGTTTTGGATTCAGGGTTTAGGGTTTATGGGGTTTGGATTTAGGGCTTGGGGTTTTGAATTTAGGGTTGAGGGTTTAGGATCTAAGGGTTTTGGGGTTTTGGGGTTTTGGATTTAGGGTTTTGGATATAGGGTCTAGGGTTCAGGGTTTAGGGGTTTGGATTTAGGGTTTAGGGTTCGAGGGTCTTGAACTTAGGGTTTAGGGTTTAGGCTTCAGACGTTTGGATGTAGAGCTTGGGGGTTTAAGGCTTTTGGATTTCTGGTTAAGAGTCTAGGGGGTTTGCATTTACGGTTTAGGGTTCAGGGGTTTCGGATTTAGGGTTTAGGGTTTGTGGTTGGGGGCTTTTAGATTTAGGGTTTAGGGTTTCGGGGTTTTGGATTTAGAGGTTGGGTTTAGGGGGTTTTGATTTACGGTTTAGGGTTTAGGGTTCAAGGGTTTTGGATTTAGGGTTTAGGGTTTAGGGTTTAGGGTTGGGGTCTTTTGGATTTAGGGTTTAGTGTGAAGGGTTCGAGTTTAGGGTTCAGGGTTTAGGTTTCAGCGGTTTTGGATGCAGAGTTTGGGGGTTTAGGGGCTTTGGATTTAGGCTTCAGGGTCTAGGGGGTTTGGATTTGCGGTTGAGGGTTTAGGGGTTTTGGATTTAGGGTTTAGCGTTTGGGGTTGGGGGCTTTTGGATTTAGGGTTTATGGTTGAGGGGTTTTAGATTTAGGGTTTAGGGGTTTCTGATTTAGAGTTTAGGGTTTAGGGTTTAGGGGTGTAGGGGTTCAAGGGTCTTGGATTCAGGGCTTAGGGTTTCGGGGTTTGGGATTTACGGTTTAGGGTTTAGGATTTAAGGGGTTTGGATTTAGGGTTTAGAGTTCAAGGGTTTGAATTTAGGGTTTAGGGTTTAGGGGTTTTGGATGTAGAGTTTGGGGGTTTAGGGCTTTTGGATTTGAGGTTTTGGGTCCAGGGGGTCTGGACTTACGGTGTAGGGTTTAGGGATTTTG
Organism: Symbiodinium pilosum; assembly: GCA_905231905.1. Classification (NCBI taxonomy): domain Eukaryota; class Dinophyceae; order Suessiales; family Symbiodiniaceae; genus Symbiodinium; species Symbiodinium pilosum. The sequence goes on from CAJNIZ010046571.1 coordinate 110,736, forward strand.
GATTTAGGGTCTAGGGTTTGGGGTTGGTGGCTTTTGGATTCAGGGTTTAGGGTTAAGGGGTTTTGTATTTAGGGTTTAGGGCTTAGGAGTTAAGAGCTTTGGATTTTGGGTTCAAGGGTTTTGGATTTAGGATTTAGGGTTAAGGGGTTTTGGATTTAGGGCTTAGGGCTTAGGGCTTAGGAGTTAAGAGCTTTGGATTTTGGGTTCAAGGGTTTTGGATTTAGGGTTTAGGGTCCAGGGGTGTTGGATTTTGGGTTCAGGGGCTTTGGATTTAGGGTTTAAGGTTTTGGGGTTTTCGAGTTGGGGGTTTAGGGGTGTAGGGGTTCAGGGGTCTTTTTTCGATTACAACGACTACTAGGAAGAATACCACAGCCAGACACGCCACTAAACAAGGGGTGAACCCAGGTTATACGAACAGTGCTACCGCTCAAAACCCCAGTTCCCATGTCATGTTCAATTTTCTTGTCCAATTGAGTCTTCATCATTGGGATGATGTGCGTCTGTAACCCTATATACGCCCCGAACCAGGCTTACACAACCCCTTCCACCCCTATATGGCTCAGAAGAGACCTATTTGTGTTTCTGCTGATGTCCTGGAGCACTTCCCGCAGAACGCGGCCTGGGGTAATCCCCAGATGCGTGAATTACGGACACTACAAAGACTTAGACGATGACTTCGGTTCTTGGAACGCTAGCATCTGAGAACTGGACATCTCGAGGTCTCAACCCTAACGCTGAATCCAGAATCCCGCTAAATCGGACAGTGCCCCAGGCCCTGAAAACCTAAACCCCCAACGCAAAATGAACGCAAAGAGAATGAGCGAAACCAGACCCCGAATATCCCGAAAGCAATCACTTCGACACTAGCAAGAGACGCGTATCTGGCCGTGTTCCATGTGTTGCGGTCGTGGTGCAGTGTAGGCGTCGCGGTCTACATGGGCGGTGTAGCTGCTGCGGCGTACGCGGTGCGGTGCAGGTCCTGTGCTGTGTGTGGGCGATGTAGGCGCCGCGAGGTACGGGCACGAAGGCGTTGCCGTGGCGCCCATGACTCCCAATAGAAGTCTCCGGACGCTCCACGCGCCAGCGCCGAAGCCCGCCGAAAACGGCGGAGGGTGGTCGATTACGACAAGAATTCTCGGGACGCTCTCGCCAGCGCCGCCGAAAACCACGACAGGGTCGTCGACTACGAAAAGAATTCTGAGGACACTCAGCGCGCCAGCACCAATCCCCCAAAATCACGAGAAGGTCGTCGATTCCGAACAGAATTGCAAGGACGCTCCACGCGCCAGCGCCGCCATCCACCACAAACAGCGACAGGGTCGACGACTGCAGACTACGAAGAGAATTCTGAGGACGCTCCACGCGCCAGCGCCGCCACCCCCCCAACATCACGAGAGGGTCGGCGATTCCGAACAGAATTCTGAGGAAGCTCCACGCGCCAGCGCCGCCGCCCGCCGAAAACAGCGAGAGGGTCGTTGATTCCAGCACGCGCCCGCGTGCACCTTAGACGCAAACCCGTGCGCACCTTGGAAGCAAAATGCGCGTGCACCTTAGACGTCGCGCCCGGATTTGCCTCACTCCGAAGCTCCTCCAAACCTCCGAGTCGCCTAGAAAGTTCTGCAATTGCTTCCAATGCTTCAGCACCTATCCAGCACCCCCCAAGAGGGCTCTAGCCTCCAGGACTCTCCGAGGGGTTTATTTTCGTCGGTGCGCTTGATTAAGCTACCAATCAGCCCTCCGGCCCAGCACATCCTCAAACGCAAGCCGCTCGGGCGGGTGCCTGCTGGATGCTCCTAGGAGCGCCTGTAGCTTACAGAGGAAACTCATACCATCAATTTTTGATGGCTTGCTTCATGAGCTACCCCAAATCAGGAAAGGGAAGAGCTTCGGTTTGGTTGGTTTTCGTATTGATGGCCTTGATGTTGTTCTGCTGCAAGTAGTGATTGTGTGGGCATGTCTGCACAATACTGCGTCCAGCTGAGCAGCCCTACCCCCTGAACCCCTAAACCCTAAACCGTGTAGGCCAGGAGAAATGGTTGCCCAATGGTGCTCATAATACTGGCCCTGGCCCCCCATGTGCGTGCAAATAAATCGAGCAGTCCCCTCAAGAGCTGTAACCCGCTCCGATCTTACAGAATCAGACCAGCAGGAGAAACGGCTCCCCGATGATGCTTGTGATGCTGCCCCAAGCCCGGGTCAGTCTAGAAGACTACCTTAACGGCATTCGGGGTTAAATTCGATCAAAATCAATGATTTTCAGAGCCTCCGGAAGACTACATTTCAAGGCGATTGGAGAAAATTCGGGGCGCACCAGGGGTTAAGTTTCCTACTGTTTTACGATGTTCGAGGCCTCCGCACGACTAATTTAAAGGCAAGTCTAAGAAGTCTGGGGCACATCCGAAGTGTTTGTCGCGGCGGAAGCAGCACACGGTTGACGGGCGACGGACATCGAAAACAAGAACCCCACAAAGAATGTGGGGAATAACAACATTCGCAAAACTAGTAATCAGAGCAAGTAGTGATAGTAGTAAGAATAACGATAACAGTCCTATACCAGTAACGATGGAAGCAACTCTAGTAATTAGCAGGGTTGAAGCCTAGGTTCAGGTTCAAACCCGGGTTCAAGTTGTTTGAACCTGGATTGAACCTGGTTGAACACAGGTTGAACCCAGGTTGCACGCGTTTATTTGTCCCCCAAGACCCTGGAGTCCAAATCAGGATTCAACCTGGGTTCGAACCCTCACGCCCCCCTACCTTGCTCAGCCCGCGGGACGCTGGGCTCCCAGACAATGATAGGAGCACGCAGATGTGCTTGACAGAGCTATCATTATACCTCTCGGACCGGTCGTCGCTGAGCTAGCTGTCTGTCTTCGACAATCTAAGTCAACACTGCGAAAGAATCGTGCTTTGGCAATAGTCTCCGCCGCAGCCAAAACGGAAGAACAAACGTGCGGGCCGGACCATTCACACGCAAACTTATGCCATCCCTCTCGAACTGGCTGAGCGGAAGCTTAAATTAAACACCTGATCGCGATCACGCTTGGCGTCATCCTGAATCCCCCAATCCGAATTGCGAGTTGTCGTAGCCGAAATACAGTAATTCAGCTGTGCATAACGAGAAAGTACTTCAGAATGAGACTGGTGACAATGCTGGAAAGGACATGATCTGGCGCCGTTTGGTGTCACCCAACCCCGAAATCAATAGCACTGTGACCAAAATCACATCATGGACATGTGTGGTCTGACAAGTGCATCGCACTTTTTTTGGTTCTGCAAGCTTCCACTTAAGGGCCTCCAGAACCAAATGTTGACCCCTCGTTTTCACACGTCCGGTTTTAAGCCTTGGCAGCGACTTCTTGTAACTACTTTTTTTTACATGACAAACACGGCTAAGCCATCCTGCTTTACGCTACCCTCTACAGACCTTCTGAAACTTTTTGCAGCAAGCAAAATTATAAACAGCCTGCTGGATGCTACGCGCCGGCACCTCAATCTGCCGCCATCTGCAGCATATATTGCCATCCAGACGCGTTTACTCTAAAATCCAATGTGGCAAGCCACTGGAAGAAAGGCCGTGGAAGAGGTTGATGAAGGCCATTGAGTGCACGTGATGTTCACCCATGCCCAGATACCACGTTACATAAATGGCAACCTCAGGACTCGGGATCGGCAAACAGAACGCAGGGCTTGATAGCTGACCCTCCAGTTCAGTTCTGTGCCAGCGGCCATTATCCACATTTTGCCCAGATTCCTCAATTCATCAGGTCCCTCGCAATGACATGCTCTCTTCATGCTACTTTCAGGCTCCCTGCCAACTATGTAGCCGGCTTCATGACAAGTTATGTGTTTGTCAATTGCTGTGCTGTCACCAAATCGCTCTTACCCCATGAGATCCTCATGCTGATTCCTCGCCAGTCGTTTTGTTGCTGTCGAGCGTATGAAACAAAACCCAGCTGCAGCTGGCCAGTTTCATGCCACTTCCACACTGCACGAGCAAGCCAGAAACCTTCATGGCTCAACAGCTCCAAAAGCAGCTGAAACACAACGTAGATCACATCACTACAGCCTGGCAGAGCTGCGTAGAGGATCCATAGAGCTGGTCGCATAGCACTCGGCAGCCTGAAAAGCCTCGCAGCATGCATGGCCGCGCATGGAAGTCAAATATGTTATCTTTTAAGATTCGTAAGTTAGCAATCATTATCCAGGGCGCTGCTGGTCTTCTGCCCCAAACCAGGCAAAGCCTTCAAACTCGCCAGCATGCCAGAGCAAGATGGGACAGGCAGCACCTGCAGATTTGAAAGTGGACTTGAAGCAGTTGCTAAAGACAACACTGGCTGACTGTTCTCCTGCCTGCCATGCAAGTCCAGAAGTCCAGGTTGTGGTCAAACGCGCCACGCTCATTTTGCCTAGCCTTGTAGATGCACAGCAATCCAAACGGCTGCTTGGCCTTACACAAAGCAGTTCATGCCAGGTATTCTTTCTGGAGATGTGGAGATGACAAGAATATCTATAATGCTTCTTGGCGGCGAAGTGAAACATGGCATAATAGGATAGCAAGCTCCAGCCCAACCAAGTTCCAAAGACCTCGCTACACAGATCGAACATCAACATGTTCATTCGTAAAATCCAGGGTGCTTTCCAGCGAGCTCCCGACATCTACGCACTGGAAGATAAGTGAGCTTAATAATTTGTCCGCAGCTGTTCTGAGAACGCGACGAGATTGACGAAAAGGGTTGGAACCAGCAGGCCTCACGATGTCTTGAGCGCAATCCGCTTATACAACTTCTTGAGATAGGTATGTGATATCAGCAATGCCTGGCACGGCCGCCAGGTAAAGCCTCCAGTTTAAGGCAGTGGCCTGGCACAGAAAAAAGCTGAGATATGCTTGCAAAGCCAACCATCGGAATGTTGAATGGTGAGAAACTCATGCACATGCGCTTGTAACGTTCTTACCTGCATCACACGAATATGCCTATCGTAGCGCTTGAACAAAGAGAAGAGAACAGAAAAGAAAGGAAGGCAAGGAAAAGAACGACCGATGGAGCAAGGCATTCGGGAGGTGACTTAGGCTGAGCATGCCCTATGCAGGATCTACAGAGGTAAAACAGCTTATGCTGTCCCCGAGCACCTGCCAATTGCGGCTTGATCAATGAAACCGTCACCGAGTCCTAGCGGTCCTAGCATCGAAGCCGTCTCACATAAAATTCCTGATCCCTGCTCCAACTCCATAGCTCAACAAACTTCAGCCTTGACCAGGGATGATGCTCCTAACCACTTCCCATGTGGATCACCGCAAACCTATTCATCAACGACAGCCTCGGAATCGAGGAGAGTTCGACAAACGGTACCTCGCGCAAGGTCAGAAAAACCATGCCGGGACCGGATGAGTTTGACATTTGAAGCATGACTGGTACATAGAGCTGAAATGTCTGATTTGAATCAAGATTCCATAGACATGGGCCACGTCCTTACGTGCTGCACCGCACACAATCATCAGCCCGTGCTGCATCCCTCTCCGTGCACGTCCTTTCATACTACACACTTCTGCGGCTTCTGCGCATGCCAAGAGCTTGACTAGAAGCCTTGCCGCGAAAACAAAGCCAATCAGTCAGATATGTCACAACCTCACTACCCTGCCGAAGATTTCGGAACATGGAATGTGCCTGGCAGCCTGCCAAGTCAGATATCAGGAAGACTGGAGGAGATGCCGACAAGATGCGACAAAAACTTCGAGCAGAAACTTCCAGAGAAGAGGTTCCTCTTGGCCAGCTGTGCTAGAGAAGACCCGAACCTTGGAAGAGATCACACAGAGTAAGTGTGGATCCTCCTGATGCAAGCTGGATCAAATCCAGCTCGCCCACACATGACAATCTGTATGTAGACTTCTACTGTATGAGGCGGGGCACAAGCAGCCCCAGGGCGACAGGGAGCACAAAGCCAAAGAGGTCAGCTGCCGTCGATGCCACGGGAGTCCACATGGCGGGTCCACTGACGCATCATAATTGTTTCAAGTTGATGATTTGATCCCCTGCTATGAACAAAGACTCTTTGCTAATGCCATGAACATGTAAATGCTGGTGCTGGGGTCAACAGCTGCAAGAATGATAGCATGTCACTCCCTGGTCCCTGCTAGCAAATGGGCAGGACTAAGCAGAATAAAGCATAAATGCAAGCTGTACAGAGTCAATGGCTGACTGTTGGTGCAATCTCATCACTGAGCTCGACGCTCTCAGCTGGTTCAAGGAGCCTAGGGTTGGAACCTGTGAATCTTCACTCTCTCGGCGGGTACTGAACATGTTCACATGATTCTCATCGCTGATACGAACCAAAGGCTCACAATTCAGCTGCGCCATTCACAACTCCCTGCACCCGCCTTCAAGAAGCGCATTGCCGTTGTAAGCATTCCAGATTTCGGAGTTTTTAGATCCTCCTGCCGGGCATCACAAGGTAGCTTGGAGCACCTGTGCTTTCTTCAAAAGCCGTGCTGTCGGTCCATCACGGAAAGTAGTCTTTCAAGCCGTGCCATCTTGGAGGGCAAGGTGCCTTGAGCATCGAGCTCAGATCCTCAGCTTGCAGGCTTGCAACGGAGCCACAGCTTCAGTACCAAATGCACGCCACATTGTCCCAAGTGCTCTCAGCCTCTGGCTAGCTATGAATTCCGCCTGCGACCTCCACACTTTCCAGGAAACTTCATCTGGCTGGCAGCTTCCCAGGCAGCTATCTCAGGACCCGGCATCCGAAATCTGGATGACTCTTGCCTACGATTGAGATGTAGGCGGGAAGACTGGCTTAAAGATCAGCATCATGATTGTGGTTGAGTGTGCCCAACATGCATCACAAACAAGAAACAAGTGGTTTTGCTGGTTTTTGGTCGACCTCCCTACCTTACAAGAAAAAAAGCCATGCTCAGAATGGCCATACCCCCAAAAAATGCTTCTGTATGCTGGCAAAAGAGAGCGTACCGGAAGGGCCTTGTTGAGAAACAGCGGTCCCACCATGTGGGTCGGAGGCATTCACGAATCAAGGTCAAGAATATTCAACCCGCATCGTCGCTCCAGTTTTCAATCTGGTACTTCCAGTACCCTCTCTGAATGCTCAGAATACATTGAATGCTCTTGCCTACAGCACGGCGAGGTGGAGGACCCCTTAAATGACAAGCATCGTGAAAGAGTGCTTTTTCACAAGCGGGGTCCAGCCAGGCAGAATATCCAGCGAAAACCAACCCGTGCAGCTTTTGCAAAAGAATTCAGGGCATCGAAAGCTCGGAAAATGATGCTAATGACCCTAGCCGTGATGCTAAGCATCTTTGGAGTTTCAAAGCTGCCCGTGTTGGCCGTACGAAGCATTGAAATATCCTGAACCTGGTGCAGAGCTTCTTCTGGGCCTGTTCCCTTGACTTCTGAACCTCCATTTGATGGCCAGTGGCCACAGCGAATATCCCATGAAGCACATGTGGCGGTGTGGCGGGGTGGCGGTGGAGGAATGGACGCACGCCGTCCCTACCCGCTCACGTGGTTACATTTTTGAGGGAGTGACAAAACCCCTGGAACAAATGCCCTGAAAGACAGCCAAGCTGCCGTTGATGCGCCTAGTGGCACAGGCCAGCCGGCCCACGGAGGGCCTATTCGTCTTTGTCACACTACACTCGTTCCAGAAACACAATGGGGTATGTTGTCCTCGGCTCCTTCCGCAGAAAAAGCAGAGAGGTCTCTCCAGCATTCGCACCAAAGAAAGAATAGGGGGGACTTCAGAGTGAGGGGGATTCACCATCACTCCTTACCAGAAAGATTGGAAACGATTTTCCTCCATTCTTTTGTGCGAAAGAGTGGGGCAAGCTCCCAATGGTTCCTTCCAAGAATGCAGGAGGCTCTTCCCCCCTCTTTCCAGAGAAACACTGGGGGCCATTTTCTTGGACTCTGTCCGCAAAAGGAACTTTCGTAAGAAGGACACTCCCTGGCTCTTTCCAGAAGTGGGGAAGACTGTCCTGACTTCTTTCTGGAGAGAAAATGGGCTCCTTCCCCTTTGGTTCCTGCCACATTAAAACATAACAATCCTTCCATAAAACAATGGGCAGAACTCTGCTCGGGTCCTTGTAGAACGGAAAGGACTTTGTTCGCAGAAAGAATGGGGCGGACTGTCCTCCATTCCTTTCAGGGAAGACTGGGGAGGACTCTCCTTGGCTGCTCCCACAACAGAAGTGGGGGGGACATTCTGCCACTTTGTCCAGACAAACAATGGGCTCCTTCCACGAAGATACTAGGAGGCCCCTCCAACCCCTCCAGAGAAAGAGTGCCCTTGGTGAATGGAGACAAGCATGTTTTACTTGAAATACATAGTGGGGAAATGCCCGAAATCTTTCCACAGAATGGCAGAGGAGGAAGGACCCTCCCATGGCCTCCGGAGTACCGAACCATGTTAGGATGAGAGCATGTTGGACCTCTCGTGGGCCCCTCTCTTCATTTTGCTCCCCAACAAGACACTCGCCCTCAAATGATCCACTTGCCCTATGAGAGGCACACATTTCTCAGACACAAAAAAAACACTTCACTGAGAAGACCCACGCACACCAAATGCAATGTGAAAGATTCACGTTTGCTGTGGAGTCCTGGTTTCGAGAACGATTTGAGATTGACCCCTTGATCAAGTGCTCTATTACTTGCGGCTGGGGTTTCATGAGATATGTGGAGAAAGTATGGTAGCCTTGCCGCACACACTTTTCCATCTAAATATGCTGCTTGGCCATATAGAACCTGTCACCATCCATGGAGATCCCTACACACAGCTTGTCCCATCTTTACATAATGCACATATACATCTCACAGAGAACATACATTCTCCTACACTCAGTACCTTCAATCTAAGGGATCAAGATTCTAGGGGAGCCTGGGGAGATAAACCCTCTGAACAAACTCTCTGTGAATTGCAATGGAATTTCCTCCAAGGCTCATAAACTAGACTGACCTGCATAGAGACCTGTGCAGAATATTCACTTCATTCTTCATGGAAAGCGTGCACATCCCTTCTCAAGTCTTGCACTTATAAGTATAAGGGTTTTTTCAGTATACATGGATATCTCCTCGACCCACTGCTTTATTTGGAAGCTTCCCCCTGACTCCCATTGCAAAGTCGCGGTGCAGCTTCTCTGGAAAAGCCGTGTTTTGATTTACATTCTTTACATAACAGGTCCTTACAAACGACAGAGGCTAATCACGGCAAGTAGCTTCAAATCATCGAGTGCCTCCTATAGGCCACGTGTGCAGGCAATTGCAAGCAACGCCTTAAATACTTGATCGGGACTAGATCGGGGGATCTGGTGGGGCTGACCTGCTTGTATTAGGTCATGAGGATTCACGTCGATAGGTGGCTACTCCTTTACAAGAATGAACCCTGGGAGGGGGGGAGGATGAACAGTCGTATGCCGTGCTCGACCATCATGTTTTTATTGCTTACCCCCACCCCCAGCCTAAAGGCTTGTGCGAATACCTACCTGAGTACACATCCACACCACACGCCTGCCCTACCTGCAAAGGAAGCCTCGAAACCCTGACAAACCCACATGCCCAAAACAGGCGGCCCGACAGCATACCTTTCTGTAAGCATTCCCCTCTGCTTCCGCTGCCATCAGCAGTATCACTGCCACCAAAGATTCATTAGCCCTGGTACCGGAAGTCGTGGAGGTGAGAAACGGAAATTGCCAACGATGCTGATATTGCACCTGAGAACCTGAGCCAGCATCATCAGCACCGTTGGGGTCCACTCCTTGGGCCAACATCATCAGCATCATTGAAGGTCCGTTTCTCAAGCCACTGGTCCTTCGCGCTGCCCAGGTGCGCTGTTTTTGGGTGGGTTAATGATGCTGATGATGCTGTCCTACCGCAGGGTTGAGTGTCGGAGAGGAACGTGCACGTCTGTCGCTTCCCATTTTACAGCCTTTTGGATAGTCTCGGCCTTGGCGCACGGCGGCGCGGCTTGGAATGAGATACGGAACGGGCGTCATCAATGTGTGCTCAAGCAGGGCTCAGCCGTGCGATGATGGCTGTCGAAGGACAAATCGATGCACGCATGTCTGCCTTCCAGGTGAGTTTGGGCGAAAGTAATACTGAAACAAACGTTTGGTGCGGTTGTTCGCTTCTTCGTCCTGACGCAGGCCGTGGCGTGAACCGGAGCGCCAAATGCACCAAGACGGTCCCTTCAATCCCTGCTGATCCATCTTGCATCTAGATCTGTCAAGTTGGGTATGGATAGCTTTCCCTGTTGGTTCAGCAGCAAGAAGCATCATCAGCAGGCGTGTTTTGTGGCCAAGTCTCGGGCCTGGGCGCGAGATCAACAAAAAACGAGGCTGAGAAAGGGGAATAGTACCACAATGATGCCAATCATGCCGATGATGTTGACCCGAGGGGGGGTTTGCCTCCCAAGAAACGAGGAGGTTCCATTCATGTTGATGACGCCTTAGCAAACGCGTACGCGTCTTCAGTGGGGAGGGGGCCACTGTCAGGATCATCAGGTCCTTGTTGCTCTCTGGCTGACTCAAGTTTCTCATAGCTGGTCTGCCGATTTTGGCAGTGCCGCCTCTTATTTGGTCTTTCTGGTATCTTTGGCACACTGCTTCTCTAGGAACTGCAAATGGAAGAAACACAAACCTTTGCGCCTAGCCCATGTGAGCCATTCGCTGAACGGCAGCAGCACCGGGCTTTGGCCTTTCAGAAATGTCTCAACGGCCGGACCAGAAATCTCCACAAGCCCAAGGCCTCGCGGATGGCTTCGCACCTGAAAAGCAGGATTTGCAGCTAATGGAAGTTGTCAAAAGTTGCCAAGTCGTTGGAAATCGTTGGCTCTCCTGGCCTGTAAGGTGTGCAGCCACCTGCCAAGGTCCTCACAGCCACAACCCTTAAACCAAGCATCCACACGGACAACGGTGAGCAGCATGAGGGCAGAACAAGCCTAGCTTCAGCCAAACGGAACAGCATCAAGAGCTCAAAGCATCAACGTGCGGCAGCTGTACGCTGTGTAACATGTCCTCAGCCGACTCAAGCACCTTTCGCAGAGCAAGAGCAAGAGCAAAAGCAAAAGCAAAAGCAAAGCAAAGAAGCTCCACTTTTAAACTGCAGGTTCCTTCCAGGATCAACGGATGCAACTTCCGCTTCACCCAATACGCCCTCTGGGAAAAAATCAAGATACCAGGAAGTGAGCTTTTTGCCAAGTCTAGATGAAGACTGGCGAATTGCAGTAATTGCTCGCCTCGCGCTGCTCAGCTGTGAGCCGCACCTTGCGTTCAGCAAGTGCAGTAACACTTGACCGCTTCTTGAATCCATTCATCATGTTGTAAACTTCGGGGCTGTTTGAAAATTAGTGCAATGCCTGCCTCGTGTTGCTCTTGGGTTCGCAGCGAACAAGCCAAACTGTGGATGGCCGAGCATGCCTTTTCCTTATTCATGCTAACAATGCACCATGATGATCAGTGTTCAGCAGTTCACCACACGGTTCAAATGGCCAGATAGGGCCAGATTATCCAGGAGCTGCACCAAGCCGTCCAGAGTGACGCCCCGCAGATGATCCGACAAATGGGCTGCCTAGGTCTTGGACCCCTTCTTGAAGTCTAGAATAGAATAGGGCAGCCCACTTAGTGGCCAGCATGTCTGAGGAACATCCAAAGCTGACGAACATTGATGATGTAGTGCCGAGCAATCTCTATCCTTCGCAAGTTAACACATAGTTTATCTACATGCCACACTGCAGCTTGTCATGTGTCCTGTAGTTTGCCTCCGTGCTCCGCTGAAAGATCTTCAGTGAGCCGGGGAACATCAAGGCCTCGAACGTTCATGTTGTGCGCGCACTTTTGGGAATCCTGCAAGTCTCGCAAAACAACATTCTAAGCTGCAGGCTCGCGCAACTAGACGTGCGAAAAGCCAGAACAAAACTAGGTCCACTGCCTGGAGATCTTCGGCAGATCTCTGAGTCTCTGTGGGACACCACATGACAACAGGGCCCAGACAATGGCACCGCGGGTGCCCGTCAGGCGAGCGACGCAAGTGCTGAAGAGGACTATGAACCTTGTGTGCCAGCAAATACAGACTGCAACCATGCTACATCAAATCCAGTCACATGCACGTCTGCAGCAAATGCTGGGAGAAACTTGGACATCGGCAGAATCAACAGCGTTATCGTAGAAGTAACAACCAGGCACAAGGTTGGGGCATCCTGGCGAGACTACCACTTCCGTGGCCGCCATGGCGCGAAGCTGCAAGTGCCACAAGACCTTGTAAACGCGCCCCAGCACCTGGTGCGGACGGTCTGCTTAGGAGACAGGTTGTCTCTACCATAGCTGTTATGCGAACCTCCTGGCCTACTCATCTTGAATTTGCATTTATTGGGGGGGGACGCCACTGCATTAGTGCTCGTCGACATCAACTTGCCCGTTGAGATTGCGCAAGGAATCATGAACCAGTCCATCCATGATGGCCGCACAAGAGGGCTTGCAAACCCACTCATTTTATGTTGTGTTTCACGTTTCTGTGACCGTTCCTTTTGCAGCGATGTCCGCCCTCTACACGGGTTTGGGCAAGGATTTTTGGATCATCGTGAGTCATGGGTACCCTCAGTTTCTGCCAGGTGAAAAGGACAGGCAAAACTTGGTGGCCGCCATCAAGAATCAGGATTGGCAAATGGCAGCTCACTCACTGCTGGCAATGCATCTGGGATACTGGGAACAAACATCGGGAAACCTTTGCCAACGCCGGCCAACAGACCACTTTCAAGGTGTGTTTCCTGTTGCTGCTCCCAATAAGATCATGATGTGGGTGTGAATGGCATGAAAGAGCAGAAGCCGCACCTTGCATACTCGCGACACTGGGTCGAAAATCCTGCAAACAAGTCTGGGCAGGCAAATCTAGCTCCTTCCATCCTTCGAGGCAGGGAAACTCAATCATCGCGAGCCTTGAGGACTTCGACACAAGTGCTCTACATCTGGTCAGCATGTGTGCCTGTAGCCTGCGTCCCTTGAGAGCCTTGTCAACTTCTAAAAAGACTTGTACTCTTCAAGACTGTGGCGGGATTTGCATATTTCTGATATCAGGGTGTTGGTCACATCATGTCAGAGGAAAATCACATCATGTCAGTTTCTGCTGTAGTCTTGAGTCTATCTAACTTCTTCAACAAGCGGTTTGTTTCAGCTGTGCTTGCCTTTGGAAGCTGATTGTGAGCCATTGACGCCAGGGTATTGAGCTGCACATAGCACACGCATGTTGGCCAAGCAGTCTAGTTTGCTTCGTGTGCTTTTCACCCCCAGGAGTTGCTCCGCAGCGCCGCGGGAACTCCAGTTGGTTTTCCTGCGCAGACAGGCTTGGCCTGTTCCACACACAGCTTCAAACATACATGAACCCGGCCTCAGCAAACACAGTTGCACGCGACTGGAGCAGAGGCAGAGGCCTGCTAGCTCTGCTAGCTTTCGAAATGGCTCTAAGCCAGGTTTGCACTTGAAGGTGCGGTTTAGACCCCCCACCTCCTGCAAGAAGGAAACTGGCTTCTCCGAAGCCTTCTCTGAAGTCGCCTCAGCAGATCATCAGATCATCAGATCATGAAAGAAGTGCCCATGCAACATCGAGGCTGGCACTCCGGCCTCTGGCAACCCTGGTAAAACGCATGTCACTGGCAAAACGTGCTGACACAGGCAACCACACGTCTTGACTGCCTATTTCAGATGGCGATAAAGGCGCGGTGATCTCCAGGGGAGCCTTTTGCAAAAAAGAGGTTCGATCTATACTCTGAAGAGGTGCATCCGCCTCGGGCAGTGGTGGCAGCTCCTGCAAAAATGGCTGAGCTCTAAAAAGAGCCGAACCTGTTGATCACATCCCACCTGGCCAGGAAACAACCCCAGAGGCATTGACGGTGGCGGCAAGTCTGCTGGAGGAGGCCTGCAAAGCAGAAGATAGGAATGCGCACGCAAAAATGAGGGAATGCGAGGCATGGACGGTGGCATTGGAGGCTGTAGAGGCTCTGGTTGTACTGCTGGATTCCCAGAAGATGTTACAGACAGTGGCAACTTCACCTGCCATGAAAGTACACAATGAGGCATCATCTTGAGCAAACCAAGACACCATCCATCTGCCTGCTTCGGCTTGGGGTAAACAATACCGTCGCTTTCCGTCTGGCGGAAGCCTCAACTTCCGGCGCTCATGCTAGGATTCCATCTTCCTCGAATGAAGCCATGTCATGTCAAGCCAGGCCAGGCAGACGGTTCACTCTGTTGCCACAGTGGCAAACGCATAGTGGAGGGGCCTGGAACGCAAGCTTGCAAGGTCAAAACGTCTAGGTTCAAGTTTGTGGATTCCTCTCTCTGTCTTGAGGTTCGAGGAGGGCTGTTGGGCAGGCAAGGTGTTTGCTGGGCCCTAAGGAAACCTTAACTGCATGTGGTAGAGTTACAAACATTTGCGTTGCGTTTGCCTCAAGCATCCTCTGCCTGACTGCAATTACGGCTACAAGTAGCTTGCACCCCACTGCCTGAGCACCCTATCTTTGTGTCTCTGCTTATGCCAGGCCGGCTGTGGGATGATGGACTGTCCTTCTGTGAAGATTCTCAAGATTGCTTCTACGTCCTCAGCAATCCTGCAGTACTCTCTGCATTGAATTCAGACTTGCTTGACGACAAGGCTGACAGTGTCGATGTGTGTAGTGAATCACTCATGCTGGCGCAGAGAAAAGCTAGACTCTGGACGAAATTGCTGCCTGCTTCCCTAGACCCCCCTGCCATGGAAGTATTCTTGAAAAGAAGGTGCGATGATTTCCATGGTTTGGACGATGAGGGAGGAACAACTTCCCTGCTTTCGAGATGCCCTTCCACCAAAATTCCAGGAGTCTGCAAGCAATTGAGCTTTTGGAACCCTTCTCAGTTCGTGTGCTGATGTTTGCTTTGTGTCTGACTAGGTGTTGGCTAGTTAGATGGGTTTGAAACCCCCTGTCGTGACATATTTATGCACGAGTAGGACAGTCATGTCTTTTGTCATGACACATCAAAAATGCTTTACATCCCATCAGGCATGTTCATCATGCTTCGCACATCGATGAGACCGCGCCTTAGCAGCATCGGGAAGGTTGTATGGGCTGACACCTTGCTAGCACATCAGAAAACCTAAGCATGACAGAATCCGGGCCTGCCTGGAGCGGCGGCTTCCTGTCTCCTCCGTGGCTGCCCACTCTGTCACTCTGCATCACTCTGCCATCCCTGTTCCCTTTGGCCCAGCCTCAAAGATGAGAAAGTTCCTCTGATTGCGCCGACTGGATCACTGGACCTTTTGCAAAAGCCATGTTCATCATGACTGCTGGAGAAGCGAGACAGATGCTTTAGCCAACCTGGCATCCAAAGTTGGATTTGTGGCAGATGCCTCATGCACAAAGTGTGGTACCAGAAGGTGAAAAACGCGTCTGCGAGTCTGCAAGAGCGAGAAATTCACCATGACATCCTGGCCTCAGGCAGCGGAACCCATTGCGAGATAGGTCCCACTCGCGCCAAAGGATGTGCCTGAAGCACATCAGACTAGCTCAATGAGGTTATGGATGGGAACGACGACAACTGAACGTGAGCCTCATACACAATCTCCCTTCCATTGGAAGTGGGACTCTGAGCCAGATCCCTGTGAGAAGCACTGCTCTACAAATGCAAGCAAAAGAACTGATTTTGGCAATCCAGCAGGCAGGCGTTATCTCGTGATGATCAAGGTGTGCACAATCCACCACGGGCTTGATCTCATCAGTCAGTAGGGGCCTTGTTCGCAGATTTCACTACTCCGGAGTACAATGACCAGTGCTGATTACCGCTCAAATCCACCAGCTGCATGCTCGGTGCTTGCAAGTATACAAGCAGTAGCGGTCGTAGCTCACGACGTCCGCACTCTGCACCTATTGCAGGAGTAGCCCGGGCAGGACGTGCTCGACATGTATACACTTCAGCACGGCGGAGTTCTGCTGTCGGGCACCACGCGAGCAGCCATGTCCTCCGACTGGCGACAGTCGGCCAAGCCTTGGAAGCTACCACCATAGTTTTCAGAAGAAGCGGGACAGGCGGAACTTAGACATCCGCTTGAACTCTTTGGGAAGCACTGGAAGCCGACGCTTCCTGCTCCACCTCCCACATGCATAAACCTCCATTTGCCGACGCTGGAGAGCTGCTTATTGCGCGCCTTCATTTCTGTGTTCTCCCAGGCATTGGGCACAGCTGCAAGGTGAGAAGTCCTCCAAACAGCTTATTCCAACCCAAAAGGTTTCTTGGGGCCCGTTTTTCCCCAAACAGTGCACTGCCACCGGGGGCTTCTTGTTGTGACCAAAGGGAATGCCTGCGGCCGTATTCTGCGGCTGACTGGGAGCCTCCACGCATTGTGGGTGCTCACCCTTTCAAACCAGTAGTGGTTGCCTTAGATTGGTAGGGAATGGGCTTGGAGTGCTGTTGCTATTGTTCGAGTGATCGTGGTGTGCTCTCGGGCCCTGGCATGCGCTCTAGAAGTGCTTTTTGAATTCTCTTTGAGTGTTCTTTGTGCTCTTGAACCGTTTGGGTGGGTCCTGCCATGATTCCGTCTTTTTGGCCCTGCACTTTGCTGTTTCTTTTGTTGTCTGAGGGTGCCTACAACAAAAACAACAGACATGTTGACAGTGCTCAGTCGACCCCTGCTGGCAGCGCGCAGTGGACCTTGAGGTCCAAAATCATACCAGATTCTAATTCGGAGACCACCTCACCGCCCTTCTGCATGCACTGATAATCTGCGGTCGCGTGTTTCCTGGAGAGGTATTCTTCTAGTGAGGGGGATCAGCCAGTTGCTTGCCAACAGCTTGAAGTCGGTGATTTCAGGATCAGACGCCTGCAAAAAAAACCGAAGACAGTGGTTCGGTTTTGGCAGTGCGTAAAGCGCCCAAGCTCGCAAGCACATCGTGGCATTGTTGGAATTTTGAAATGGAGACTGCTTAACGACTTCTCGCCTTCTCATCCACAGGCGGTGATTGTCTTTATCATAAGTAGCACCTCAACAAGTTGCAAAGATAATAGACGGACACATAGATAAATAGATAGAGATAGATACATAGATAGACAGAGAGATAGATAGATAGCAGTAGATAGCTAGGCTGGTAGACAAATAGACAGATCGACAAACGACAGACAGAAAGACCTCACGCGGGCGCAAAGCCCGCTCCCGTTTTTGCCCCAGCTTAGCATTCCAGCAGATCGGAACAGCAATTCTTCTGTGGCATAGAAACATAGAAGAATAAGTATAAGCAGATGCATAGGGGCTCAAGGCCTTGCTCGCACCCGCCGAACTCCTTCCGTATCTGTGTTTGGTTTGAGGGTTTTGGGATTTAGTTGGATGTCAGGGTTTTGAAGCTTGAGTGGCCTTGATTCCAGGATCATCCAGGATCTCAAGCAGCAATAGTTTGGCTCAGCCTGTCTTTGTGGTCAGGGGTGGAGCGTCCCATCCGCACATCTCAGAAAACATAAACTAAGGAGAATCAATCAGTGATGGTGGGCGAGACGATGGCAGGGGACGAAAGCTTCCTTGCTCTCATACTTACCCTGCCTAGCGCTACTGTAAGCGTTCGTATTCTGACTACAGGGAAAGCAGGCGCTGCTGAGGATGCAAGCTTTGAGAAAAGGTTGAGGGCTCGCAGCAGCAGTTCTCAATATCAGAACTATGGAAGTGATAGTGCTTCATCCAGGTGTGCTCAACTGACAATGCCTGTTGTTGTCGTGGACTGGATCCACAGTGGCAGAAGCAGCTGCAGCGGCAACAGTAATGAAGATAAGACGGGCAACAAGCATAGAAACAGTACTGTTCGCCTTAGCCCTTGACAGAGAGCCTCTGCAAGTACGCCACTGCTCTTCAAGTACACTTCTAGCATCCTCTAACTACCTATCCGTCCCCTATACAGATTCCCAACACTTGCACCGGCCAGCACACCTGCGTTTCGATCAGTTTGATTTTTTTTCGGTTCATGGGCCTTGCCGGATGCCTGGCCCAACCAAGAATTTAGGGATGCCAGGCCGAGGTGACCGGCACAGCATTTGCAAGCATAGCACACGCAAGGTATAGAGAGGGTGAGAGTATGTGAGAGTGGAAGCACTGTGCTTGTGATGTTGATGGCGCTGCTGTGGCTTTGTCGTGCGCTGGAAAATCCGACCATTTTTTGAACTGCGAAAGCTTCGGTCGAAGCCGTCTGCACCAGCAGCGTTCAATATTCAGTGTGGGTTTGCTTGTTTGGGTTTATTAACAATCCTAATCCATTCCCTCCCATTAAGAGCTCTGGGTTGCACAACCACATAAGAGAAGGTGAGACATGAGTCATCCTTACGTTGGAGACATTTAGGATCTGGAAGAAGGAATTATCAATATCTGAATGAGAAGGGGCTCGGTCCGATGCCAAAAAGGAGATTCTGTTAGAGGCTTCAGACATTACTGACTCAGCCCAATGCAAACGTGGGCGTCCGACCCTGTTGGGGCCTCTAGTATAGCGATACTGGCCTGATGGCATAAATGTGGTGGAGTACTCAAGAGAGGTAGGATGCCGGAATAGGTGTCCAAGCAAAGTAAGTCGATTTTGTGAATAGATTTGGGAAGGAGTAATAACTCTAGATGAGTCGAATGAAAGAGATGCCAAATAGGCATTTGAACACTCTTCCCCGGTTGGATTGAGGACTCTATGGTAAAATGAAGATTTAATTCTGAAAATACGTCGAAGGGATTTGAAATGAACATGATTGAGTTTGGTGAGCTGAGGGGGGGTGAGTTGTGAACTTTCCATCGCATATAGCAGAATAGATTGAATAACGGAACGATACACCGTCAGTTTCCAGGACGGAGGAAGGGCCCGGTGGGCCAATAATGGACGCAGGAGCTTGGAAGCAGACATAGCCTGAGAAACACGATAAGAAACGTTTTTGCGGTTTTTGGAGAAGGAGTCGAGATAGACACCTGGATATTTGACTTCGTCAGAGAGAGGAACAGGATGGAGAGGAGCAGTGTGACCATGACAACGCGATCAGTCACAGGGGGAGGAGAAAGAAGGAGAAAAGAAAACTCTGTCTTCAGAATGTAGGCGGAGATGAGCGCACTTATCAAAGTTAAGGGCGAGGCCACGGATGTTGGCCTCATGCTGTAATAAGTGGAGAAGTCGAGTGATTTGTTCAGCTGAGTTGGACATAAGAGCAGTGTCATCAGCATATTCAAGGTCCCAAAGCGGAGATGGTGTATTGATGACCCCGGAGAGGAGGCCAAATTGAGAGGTATAAGAGGTTTCTACATCATGAAAAAGATGGGAGAGGACGAAGTTAAAGATATGGAGAGAGGGGACAACCTTGGCGGAGACCACGGGTTTGAGGGAAGATTCCGGAGGTTTTGCCGGCATCGCGGACGCAAAACTTGGGAGAACGATACAGGGATAAAATAGAATCAATGAAAAGCGGAGGGACTCCAAAGAAGCGGAGAGAAGATTCGATAGCTGAAAGGGAGACGGAGTCGAAGGCCTTAGACCAATCGAGAAAGAGAACATGGAGCGAGTTTTGTTGTCTTTCATAAATTTCGAGAATCCGTCGCATAATGTGAATAGGCTGGTTGGTAGAACGTCTCGCTCGGAAACCAAACTGAGTAGAACGGATTTTGTCGTCAAAATAGTGAGAGAGCCGTTTCTGAATTAAGGAGGCAAAGATTTTATACATTGAATTAGTCAGTGAGATAGGACGATAGTTGGAGAGGTCACGAGTATCGTGCTGAATTTTCTTAACTAACATAACAACTTCAGATAACGCCCAAGAGTCTGGGACTATGGAGGTGGAGAGACAGTGATTGAAATGATCTAAAAGGAACAGTTTGAGTATACAGGGGGATCCCTTAATCATGTCGGCAGGTATAGTATCAGGGCCAGGCACCCTACCCGTACTGAGTGACCTAAGGACTGTATTGAGCTCAGCCATGGTGAACGGAGCAGAGCAGTCTATTGACGGAGAAGGGTTATCTGGTATGTTTGGTTGAGGATCGGGAGCCTTCCAAACTCTCTCCGAGAGATATTCAGCGAAGGTGGTGGCACGGAGGTCTTTAGAAGAGAGTTTGCCGTGAATGTTAAAGAGATTAACGGAGCGAGGAGTGAAAGGCTTACGAACAGAACGAGCTGTTCGCCACTGATTAATGGAGGAACCGGGAAAATCTTCCTGGAGATGCTGAGCGATAAATTGTTTCTTATCACGAGAAGCTGATTTGTTGATCCCTTTGCGGAGGGATTTAAGTTCAGGAATTGTGAGATCGGTACAATCCTGGAATCGGGTAATGAGAGCTAGAGTGGAAGAGGAGATCCAGGGCTTTTTAGCAGAAACGGGAAGAGTCGGCAAAAGATGTTTTTCGGAGAGGAGGAGCGAACAAAGAAAATCGGACTGTTCCTGCGGGGTTGTGGAGAGCCAGATGTCAGAATTATAGCCTAATTGTGGGGGACAAAGGGGGGTACGGGAGGAGAAGCGGCCTGTATGACCGAAGGAGGATACCCAAACGTTTGGCTAAAGAATCTGCGAGCTCATTGCCAGGGATACCTATGTGAGACGGAACTTTCACTAGGTCTACGTAGTAAATTGTACGGAGGGCTGTGTAATATTGCTGAGCGAGCTCAACTAACTGATGATGTGTGGAGGGGAGTTGATCTCCTCGTAACGAGCGAATAACGTAGGTGGAGTCGATATGTATGATAACCGAGGAGCCATGCGGAAGACCAGAGTAGTATAGAATATAATCAAACAACTCAATAATTGCTCGCATTTCTCCAGTATTATTGGAGCCGTCAACAGGATTGATAACATTTTCATCTAAAGGAAAGTTTTGACTTGTCCATGAGAACAAATCCAGGAGTCGGAGATGGGGGGATGTGTTCCAGAATAAGAGGTGGAGACAAATAGAGCAAAACCCCAACCTGCGGGGTTATCGGGGCCGACGGTTCTGTTATTAGGGCACGAGCCATCAGTGTATGCGACAAGGGAAGAGGAAGTGCGTTCCATGGAGCAAGTGGAATTATTTGCACAAGACAAAAGAGAGGACTCGACTGCTTCATAAAAGTCAGACGACCGGGACTAATCTAGCTTTCGAATGGATGGGGTGGGGGTTTTGAAGATGAAAGAGCTAGAATATGAAAAAAGAAGAGGGAGGTGACGGGTATTTATGAGTTGTTGGAAGTGTGAGCCTTTAAACTGTAGATCGCAATAAATGGGATGAGTAATGGAGGCAAAATCAAGGGTAGTCCAATCAGAGACAGAGAAATCATCGAGAAAGTCTGTAGTAGAGGTCATTTCTTTGTAGGAAACAAGGTTAGAAGGATGGAGATCGGTAAAAATCTGAGGGAGAAGAAGGAGATGAGACTGCATAAACTCCATGAGATAAACCGCATTATCCCTATCAGGGTCAGGAATACTCTGTCTTTTACCCCAAACATGGGGGCCGATATGATCATGATCATGGTCAAGGGAAGAGTCCAGTCTAGCATTGTAATCTCCGAGGATAATAAGATGAGAGGAGTTACAATGACCAGAGATAATAGAATCTAATTGGGACCAGAATTGTTCTTTTCTAAATTGATCCTCAGAGGGGTCATCCACTGTACTCGGGGCATAAATTGAGAAAACGGTGACTGGATGTGGATTGGTTTGTAGGGTAAGTTCACAGATACGAGGAGAATGAGCAAGAAATTTATGGGCATGTGGTCTAAGGGAAGGGGAGACAAAGAGTCCAACTCCATGGTGCCTAGAGTCACAGGATCCAGAGTGAAGAATTTCCCAACCTGATTTACAAAAGGTGCTGACTGATTCGCATTTGGTTTCTTGCACAGCTAAAAGGTGAATCTGCTTAGAGTTAAGAAAAGTAATGATTTGATCGTACTTTGCCGTTTCTCGGAGTCCTTCAACATTCCAAGTCGCGAATTGTAACTGAAATCCTGTGGGAACAGGAACTGCAGCTGGTTTATTAACAAAACGAAGTTGATTGTAACCTTGGGAGAATCTGCGGGATTGGGAAGCGAGTCTCTTCTGTGCTGCTGGCTTTGGTCTCATCAGGGGATTAGGATTGTGGCCTCCGTGTGTCCGCAGGGAGGTATCCTTGCACGCGGAAATCCCTTCGAGCTTCTTGTTGTTTAGATTTCCATGAGGATAGTCTACGTTGCTAAGAGGATTGTTTTCTATGTCCTCTAGAAGTTCCCCTGAGAGCGCGTCGATCTTGGTAGCCGCATGGGACCGAATGTATCTGAGCTGTCTGTGATACTGGAAAATCATCCATAAGGTAAATGTCGTCGCTGTCGTCAATATCGTACATGTCGTCATGACCCTGCGGGTCATCATAATGTAAATCGTCCATAAAGTAAATCGGTGGGTGCTGCCCTTGGACCGGAGCTGGGTCTCTTTGGGCATCACACTTCCATGATTTTCCATAGGCATGGAGGTACGTCCAGCGGCTTCCCAGCCCGCCCCCTCTGGAGGCGACCGACCGTAGCATGATCCCATATAATCTAGTAGAGGTAGACCTATCTGTATCAATCTCATAGGTGGAACCTCTTCTAAAGTATTTCATCCAGAGCTTATCTCTGCCATAGAATGTGAAAAGTCAAAAACAATCATACCATTGGGTATGGTAAAAAAGTTCTTCCATAAAGTAGATCTAAACTTTGGGGTGTGGACTTCAAAGCAAACATAATTACCATTGAGGGAATGGATGAGTTGGTTTAAACTCTTACAAGCAAAACCTGAAAATTTCATTCGCTGCTGAATGCAATTCGGCTGACTAAGGCTAAACAGATCTCTGCAAAAACTGGCCTTGGGGTTTCTACCTAATAGGAAAGAGTTGCAAGATCTGTGGATGGCTCTCACTTGTCTGGGTGAAAAACTAGTTTCTGCCTCTACTGAAACTACTGAGTCTAACCTATGCGCGGCTTTGTACACACTGTATGTACATGGGGCAAAGCCCAACAGAGTCTTCGATGAAGGTGAGAAGCTTAATTCAAAGGACGTGCATAACGTAAATCTGGCGGTGAAGGGCAGTGCCCAAGCACCTAACGTAAATCTTTCCATTGGTAAATCGTGTCTGGAAAAAGGAGGTTTCCAGGTGTTGGAGCATTCCATAGTTTCCAGATGACACAAGGTAAATCGTGTGATGCTTAGACCCAGAGGTCCAGAGGCATCTAACGTAAATCTTTCCATTGGTAAATCTGCAATGGGACCATCTCTGTCCCAAAAGGAGCTTAGAATAGCTGGGAGTGAAGCCGGGCTTGATGTGTCAGCTATCGATATCCACCTGGGTCAGCCATTGACATAGGGGTTTACAAAGGAGTAGGATTGGCCCTTATAGGACAATTGGATGCAAATCCAGGCCATCATCCATACAAGGGAGCGAAAGCCATGCTCTGCCAAAATTAAGGAGGGGGATTCAAGACTATTTCCCTTATTATTCCAGTGTCTACCGAGGTACTTTTCTCTATGTTCATAGCGGGGGCTATCTGGGGAGATGGAGTGCATAACCTGATCATAAATTTCTACAAATGCATCATTTAGAGCTACAAGGTTTTGTTTGGTAGTGGTCTGGATCTTAAGAAGGGTGGCTAGTTGTGCATAGACTTGGTCGAAAAAATAAGAACCTGCTGAGGCTAGCTTCTTGAGAGGAGCATTGGTGAATGGGGCAAGGCCCCCAAAGATGTCAGTAAAGAGTGGAGTACAATGAAGGATTTCTACAAAACTGTCTGTAAATTGCTGAAGATATGTCTGGTCCTGGGCTGGGAGTAGATTGTTGAGGAGGGATTCAATGGCTGGGATGTCCCAAACAGGTGTGATTTGAAAATAATCTAAGGCCATAAAATAGCTAGTCCTGACCATGTGGTCCCAAGGGAGCCAAACTAAGGTCACAAGATCTTTGAAGGTGAGGCGTAAGGAGGAAACTGTGTTGGGGGTTGGGAGGTTATAGTCAAGGATGACACTTTCTACAAGGGGTAACAGGGCTTCTTCAATGATGGTGAGAAAGGTTGAGCATCCATGTACATTGCATGAGGAAACAGAGTTACCAAGTTGGGTAAAAAAGGGAGTCTGCATCATGAAAGAGGTCTTGGCTGGGGACTGATACTCTAGAGGGTCTGTCCATTTAGGGAGCTCAAAAAGTGGGTCATCATCTGGTTCTAAGGGGTGGACTAGCTTGTCCCACCATGCTTGGAGTTCTTCTGTAGACTTGTCATAAGAATCACTATAGCAAGCTTCCTGTAGAGCCTCAAGGAGTTCATGAGATGAATCCTCTAGGGTTGCTATGATGGCTCTTTCATATCCCAAGTAGAGAACATTGTTGTATGGGCACAAAGGAGGATGTCTTACTGCATGAACCTTGAAAATGTAATCTCTGTAAAGGACACAACCTAAACAATTGCCAGTTCCAAAAATGTCTTCGGAGCCATCACAATTGGATCCATCTTGGAGCATAATGGGGCAGGGGAATGATTCTAGCTTGCGCTGCTGTATCTTATTGATCGTGCGAAAAGATTTTGTGAGATGCTCATAGTGTTGCCAATGTTCATTGATACATACCTTACATGTAGAGTTGGCGCCAGCAAGGGCCATACATTCAGAGCAAGGAAAAATATTCGAACTAGTGTCGACTTCCAAGTCACGCTTTTTGGAGGAGTTGCTTTTGCCTTGTCCTGCGGGTCCGGAGGAACCATGTGAGGGTGCTGCCCATGCGTTGTCGGAGCCCCAATTGTCGTAGTCCTGTTGATTGTACCAAGCATTTGGACGGGAGCGTTGAGAATAATCCTCTACTTTGGGCTGTTGCCAATATTGACATGGTTTGGATCTGGAGTCTTTGTTACCTTTGCCTTCCTGTTGAAGTCTATCAAAAATTTCACCCTTACCTTTGTATCCGGAGCCCTTGTATCCTTTTCCTTTGGGTCTGTCCTTGCCCTTGATCCATGAGGATCCTGGAGTTTCTTTTCCTTTTTCTTTACCCTTGGAGTCTCTGTTGCCTTTGCCTTTATGACCATAATCGGAGTACGACATACCAAAGTCTTGCATAGCTTGTTGTATGAGAGGCTGGATCCCGGAGAATCCCTGAACTGAAAAAGCGGGATTTTCGGTGAGCTGAGCTGATAGTGTGGAGTCCAACTCAATAGGGTAAAATATCATAGGGGAAAAATTTGACCGCATCTGAAATGGAAATGTTGGAAACATCCTTAGACTGTCCATAGTGGTACCTGAGTGTAGTAGTGGAGTGCCTTGAGGATTGAGTGTATCCCTGAACAAAAAGGAGGAAGGATTTCATCTTATCTCCAAAGATTTTGGGGAAGAACTCAACTACCATATTGAATGTGCTTGGATGGAGAAGGAGCTGGCACTGGTACTGCAAATGTTTGCTGGAAAGGTACACGACCTGGGCCAACAGGAGTTCGTTGTCTTGATCATAGAGCTGGAGGGAAGTTAGCTCAGGTTTGAGGAACTTATCCTCATAAGGGTTTTTGGAATCAGCTGTATCCTGGGTCTTGTTTAGGACCTCTATAGTGGTCATGAGTGGTACCCCATCGAGGCGTTCCTGCAATGGGAGGTCCTTCTCAATTTTTAGTTGAGCGTTCTTGGGCATCAGAGTGCCAATACCTACGCTTTTGTTTGAAAGCCTGTAAAAAGGATTTACTGGAGCTTTCTTGAAGGAATATGATTCTAAGGAAAGCGGAGGACGACGTATGCAAGTGATTACTTACGGATTGAACGTCCGAGTTGGGAGGTCAGCTTGCTTGAGGAGGTAGTTCATGTTCTGTGAAATGCTTGACATATTGGAAAATAAGAGGATGGTGTAAATGATCACTGATCTTCTTTGCTGTTCCGATTCAATCGCATTGAGGGTCTGAAAACCTAAGAAGTTGTTGAGCTCTGATCTTTCCAATCTGCTAATGACCTCTTGTCTAATGTGCTTGTTGAGGAGCTCAAAGGAGGGCTGAGTTGTTGTGTCATGATAATTCTGAGTGGTGTCTTTGATATTATCTAGGGTAACAGAATCGGCAACGTGACTGTGGGAGAGGGCTCTGGCAATGCGACATTTGTACTAGGTTGAAACGAGCCAAATGCTGTGTCTAATTTAGCCATTTTCTTAGGGGATCGGAGAGCCTTGTATGCTTGTAACATTGATGGAGTAGACTGCAACATGCGGGCGAATGAAGGGTCCATATCGCCCCATTCAATGGGTTCCGTTTCATCTTCCTCCATTTGGGAGGCTAAACCAGTCGGAATGGAGGACGAAGCTACTCTCTTCATATTTTGTTTGAGAAAAGTTTGATAGAGCATATCTGAGATTCTTTCCTGGGTGCCTGAGGTGGTAACGTAAATCTTTCTATCAGAAAACTTTTCTACTTTTGAATCAGGTCCAAGGAGTATGGTGTCAACTACAGTGGGGGCGTCTGGCTTACTGATCTGTTGAGAAGCCTCAGCTTTTGCTGTCAAGAGCCCCGGAGGATCACCAGAGGAAGGAGCTGCGTCAGTAGGCGCAGTGTTCGCCGAAGTCGGCGGCTCGGCTTTGGCAGCATCGGCTTCCATGCCGGCGCGAGAGCTATGTGTCTTAAGTCCTATAATGTGGAAGCAACACCGTGATAAAATGAGAAGAAAGTAGCAAAAGACAGTGAAACCCTTATAGGCCTGCAATGCTGGAAGAAAGTGTTCAATCAAGTGATAGGCTCAGAAGGCGAAGCAAAAGGGATCGGCTACCGCTCTGAGCCTAAATCCGACCATTACTGACACAATTCATGCGGCGCTTTGGGGCTTGGCTATTTCTTTTGCGCTTGGCCTGTCAAGGTAGCGCAGCAGCCAAGTGCTAGAGATATAGAAAAGACAAGATAGCAGAAGGCTAACCTTAGAAGCACCATCGTCCCAATCCTGCCACGATCCCGATGATTGCCGCAGCTTTGTCCTTGACACGATGCATGGACTGATCACATCAGCATTCTGGAAGCTGCAGCTGCCTTGCCAAGACGGTGGCAAGCGCTGGCCCCTGAAATCTGATCTTTAGTTTTCGCAGCTTTGTGTGAGTGTTTCCATCTGAGCCCGCAGCTGCCAGCACAGCTACAATGACTGTACGGAATGCCATCATCATGGCTGCATCCTTCCCCCCCAGCACAGGAGGAAACTGTCTTGAAGTGGCTTCCCATGGTCCCAGTAAGCTCTGCGGCAGGAAATTGAAGCCAACGCCTGAGTCCAACACCCCGATACGGAGGCCAGCCAAGTGGCAACTGGCACTCTCGAGCCAGCTGGCACGGCACGCAGCTGGTATTCAGAGCTCTAGACCAGCGTGCAGAAACGATTCAGGCAGCGCTCATCCGGCAGCTGGGGAACATGCTCTCGGCAGCCCTTGCCCTTTTTCAGTCTCGTGTGACAACAGTCGCAGATGAGACCGTGTTCGCGTAGTCGTCTTCAGCTCACACGAGCACTGGTTGGTAAACTTTGTAGCAATAAATGTGTAAGCATAAGAAGGGTGTGCATGCCTCACATCGTGGCTGTTCCGAAGCATGCTGGTGATGACGAACCCAATGCCAAGCCCCAGTTTTTGGGGTAGGAACACGGTGCTGCTACCCTGGCATTTGCCTAAATGCTGAAGACCTAAGTTCTCACCAAGCGCCTCCGCAACCGCCACCGCAACCGCAACCGCTCCCCCACTGGCCTCCTTGCGGCATTTGTGTGCTACCGTGCTACCTCTCTTCTTTCGGCAAGATTGCTGGCCCACGTGCCTCCCCAATGCCCACCCGTGGGCGCACCTGCAGAAACACTCTGAGCACCAAACAACAATCTTGCACAGCAACATTGCAAAGCACCATGGCCTGGCAGCCCTGGTGGCCCTGGCGGCCTGGGCGGTGGTGGCACCTCAGCTGAGCAGTCAAGAAAAGCATTGTCCAAGCCAACTTCAAACCGAGCTAAGCTGCAACCACTGGAGCTGCTGGAGCGGGCGGAGGTGGATTTACAGGGGACCCTTCGGGCGGCCCGGTTGGAATCAGCCTGCAATGCTGCAAAGCTGCAAAGCCAGGCAAGCAGCTGGGCAGTCCTAAGGGCTAGACCCGTGCTTCACAGCTTCTGCTGCAGCTCTCGCCTGAGGCTCTGAAGCTGGACATGCAAACATGCTGACATCTGTCGCGAGGAGCATGGAAAAGCTCTGGGGGGGCGACTCTGGCGATGGACTCTGACAGCGTGGCTGGGAAGCTGCTGGGCTGATGCCTGCACTCACTGAACTCACTGCACTGATTCGGGATATCGGGATGACAAAAGGCCCTGGGCTTCTTAACCTAAAACTTCCTGAGTCTCGTACGCAGGCACAGATACTGGCCCATGCGACACTCCACCACCGCCCGCCCTATTCGAGTCAACAACTTGCAAATCCTTCGAAGCTGATCAAGCAGATCCAAACTCTGCATGTCCAGGTGTAAGCGGCCAGCATGCTTCCTGGCGTTTTGGTCGGAACCATGTTCTTTTGCAGTTCTGCCTGGACAGCTGCACTGCTCGATCCATAGCCACCACCCAAGGACAGTGAAAAGGCCTCGATGAGCGATTTGGCAATGGACACTGCCTCCTTCGTCACATTGTTAAATCAGTGCACAAAGCTCGGACCGCACCAAATATCAAAAAGTCCAGCGTCAGAACTGTAGAACTCGCAGCACGCAAGGACATGCACTGTCCTGGCTGCCAGTCAGTCGAACTTTGCAGCGTGCACCAGACTTGTCAATGTCGATGCGGGCCTGAGAAAAAGCTGAGCTGCACAAGCCTGCAACACCCCTGCAACTGCTTCCCATTTAAAAATGATGCTACAGCCCTGTGCATCTTGGCAAGCTTCTGAAGGCAGCAACTGCAGGAGATCACTGTGGGCAGTGCCCCGCTGGTCTCTTGAAACTGGCGGATGCGTGAACCTCGGCAGGCACAGCAAAATCCACCCATAGTATCTTCAGTGAATAACTTTCGTGGCTTTTCACGCCACGGTGACAGAATGGCTCCCAAACCCGCGCCTTGCGCACCAATCAGGGCACCGGAAACCGTCTTCGGCAAGTCCATGTACTCAGATGCTTCGTCCTGAATCTGCTGACAATCTGTAAGCCTGTCTCCTGCTACGTCATTGACAATTACTAGCCTCCAGCTGCATCGCTATTGTCAGCAGGACCTTCTTCGCACCTCAGGTACTCGGGGACTAGTGACCGATCGCATCCAAGATGCTTGAAAATGTACTTAGCAAGTCCCATACGGTCAACGTTGTCTGCCTCGCCCTGCGACAAAGGCACTTGCTGCGTCTTCTTGATCTATATCACAACGTTGTCCGATTCTGCACTCTGATGAACAGCCGTCTCGGCTCTGTATCACCTTGCCCTCGCCTTGATGTAGCACTTGCACGGGTCTGTCTCAAAGTCAACGTCGATTTTGGTTCCAGTCTGCGCCTGCACCTCATTCACCTGTGCCTGGGGTGGGCCAAAACTGCAGAGCCGACATTGTACTGAGAAGCAAAATCTAAGCACGGCACTCCTTTGAGCCCAATGACCATGCCTATCCTTTGCAGTCAGCCGGATGGGTATGCTGTTGAAACTAGAACTCGCCTATGCTCACCCATCATGGGCCCGGACTTTGAGCGCGGAATTTCCACGTAATGTGAACTCAAATGTTTCTGCCTGGGCAGCACATGCATCGTGGACTTTTTGGATCAGACCCTTGGAGCATGGCTTGGTTTGATCAATGAGCTCCAGGATAAGCTCCTTGGCCTGCGTGAGACAAGATGTGGGCAAGGCTGCTCAGTTTTCGAAGAATCGAAGAATCATCCGCAAACCTTCTTGACTGCTTCTGCTGTGCCGGCCACTTTGACCTGCCATCAAGAAGTGCATCTGTTTGCAAAGCAAGTATCCAAGCCAGCAGCACCATGCAAGGATCAGAAGTCTGATCTCTGGCATCCACCTTGAAAGCCCCACTCCTCAGGACAGACACTTCTACTTGATGTCATCGCTTCAATTCAACTTCGAGCGGCTTACTTTTCTCGGATCTCGATGATGGTAGCTGCCTGCTTCCCAATCACCTCGCAACAACATTTGACAGCCAACAAAGAGCAAAGAGCAACAGACACTGAAGCAAAGCTGTTCACAAGAGCCTTCAGCGAAGAAACAGACTGAAAACCTATGCTTGCCGCAACTTCAACGCCGCTCCATTTAAGCCAGCACCTTCCCAAGAAGAGCTTTCGGAACCGGGACCTCATCCTGATAGCAGCCGGGAAAGCCAAAAGCATAGCAAATCCAAAGCTTCAAGGGATAATGCATTGATTGCAGAAACGCTCCTCTACAGAAGGTTCCAGGAAAATTGGCACGTCCTACAACATGGAGACACTCCGCGTGTGCCATTTGCCAGGCGATGCCAAGCCTCTGCCGGACCTGACTTCTCATCATCCTGCAAGCGCGCATGGAAGCATTAGGAAAGGCCTCTGCAAACACTCACATTTCAATCCAAGGTCCTCCCTCTCTGCCACTGCCCAACCTGGAGCAGCAAGTTTCTGCTTTCAGGCACTTAAGGTTGGGATGTTGCTCGAATTGTACAGCCTCTGAGCAGGCACCTGACCTAACTAGTGGAAGGAAGGAAGGAAGGAAGGAAGGAGTCATGCCTGTATCTCCGCCGCCAAAAGATCCCATGCTGCCTGAGCAACTGTGCAACAGAAAAGTAGATCAGGAAAGAAGACATCCACTCTGCATTGATATCTTCCTAAAAAGTCACTGCTTAAATCAGTGCTTGAACAGCGCTGTACAAGCTTCACTCCAAACACATGCTCTACAATCTGGGTCGATAGCCGCTTTCCGGTGGAGGGCCTAGCAGGATGCCAAACTTGCAGCAACTTGCTCTGGGTAGCAAATGCACCTTTCAAACTGCGCTGGAAGCACATCACTTTGTCTAATCATCCACCCTGAACTATTTCAAGGTCGCCTGGCCAGCCAGGCGCGGGGTGCGGCCTGAAAAACACGGCGACGCACAGGCCCATCCAAGGGCACAACAAGATTCCGAGAGCTGAGTGAAACACATACCTGGCCCCCACTGGTTCCAGGCCATAGGATGACCTGTTTGTTGCACTGAGCATGAGTCTTGTCGCTTATTGACTGCATTGAAAAAGAACCAGTGCTGTTGTGAAATTGGTACTCCACCGACATAAAAGCAATGACAGAAGCTAGCGACTGTATTTTTCTTTGGGCTTGCTTTGGGCTTCGTGTTGCATCTATTTCATGAAAGATGTTGCTCGCACATTGCGCATTGCTGGCCTCCTGGGGCTGGCCAGCCTGCCGCACTCCCTGCAATGCTATTTTGCACTGAGAAGCATCAAAAGGTGCAACAGAACCTGCAGAGATGCTGATTTCGAGGCAGCATCACTGCATACCCACATGCCTTGTGAAGGGGGTGGCCCAGTCTGGCCAGAGCCACTCTGCCAGGACTTCCACATCTCGGCCCACTGCGCAGCTGCCTCGGCAAAATCAAATTGGCCACCTGATTCCTAAGCGTGACTCGTACATAAAGCTCCGGCATCATTTTCTGAGGAGGAAGATGACCTCAAGCAGCCCAGCGCGCCACGTGTAGGGCTCATGGCAGGGATCAACTTTTTGCTGCTGTGCAGCGACGAAGAAGAACTGTGCCCGGCTCCTTGGTTTGCTTCTGCGTGCTGAAGCCGCCAGCATGGAAGGGTAAGTTTGGCACGCTTCTTTTTCTTCTTCTTCTTTTTCTTTTTGTCGTCCTTCAGCCAGCCCCGTGCCGGCAAGCGCCAAACAAGATGGATGAATTACATACGTGTTGGTGCAAACGTGACTTGAAGGCAACGAGCAAAGAGGTCAAAAGCAAACGCCCGAGTCTACCAGCAAAAAGTGGAGGATACGGCCAGCGGTACTAAAGGGACCGGACATATGAAAAGCTTATGAGAAACGCGGCTCCCTGTGTGCTTACTAGTAAGCGATACCCTGCTTGCAGATTGATTGCTATCTTGGCCGTCCTCTGCTGCAGCCTGTTGCGCATGCTGCGCCTGAGGCTTAGGACGAGACACGTTTTTGGATGCTACTTTCAAGCGACTCAGACCCAAGCATAATCCCAATAACTCGCTGCCGCAGCAGCATACGCGCCCTCAGCTCTAAAGGGACAAGCTTGGTCGACATAAGATGATGCAATCTAGAATTTGCTTTACTGGCGTTTGTGCGAACAACATTCAAGTGCATGGCATAGCCGGCGTAGGGACCCCAGGCTGCAGCAGCGCCTGCCACGGAGCTGCAGAAACATCTTGGCCGAATCACGAAACATATTTTGCCAGCCGAGCTGGCCTCCAAGTTCGTCTACTCGGTCATCATCTCGGCCGTCCTTCTCTTTTCGCCGCCGACCTTTGGAACCCCCTTGTATCCTAGAACAATGATCTGCGCTAATTTCACATTTCATGGAGGGCGCTAAGTCACCAAGACCCCTGCGGCCCCCACCTGCTGCCAACAATAGAAACGAGCAGGTGATGTGTTGTGGAAAGCAGTTGAATTTTGGAGCAGGGCTGCCTTCACCGTGCCTTGCACTGCGGGACCGGTGACCTCGATGGTGATCATCACCCCGACCTTCAAACTGAATGACCCGGACCTGGATGAGAGCAAAGTGCATGCATCGCCTCCCGAACGAACTCGTCTTCCACGGGATCTGCTCCGTGCAGAGTACATTTCGGAAGGCACCAGAAATCGTGTGTTGAATAATGTCGTGG
This sequence comes from Symbiodinium pilosum, assembly GCA_905231905.1. Taxonomy (NCBI): domain Eukaryota; class Dinophyceae; order Suessiales; family Symbiodiniaceae; genus Symbiodinium; species Symbiodinium pilosum. The sequence goes on from CAJNIZ010046571.1 coordinate 143,462, forward strand.
CATACATGGTCTTCATGATTCGAAAGCTTTGACTGCCTGGAAGAGGTAAATACCAACAACAGCATGTCACACATTGTGTCCTATCACGGCCAGACCATCTGTGTGTGTGGGGCTGCTTTGGTTGGGTGATTTGAAGTTGGTAAGCTTGAGGTGCGCAGGGTGCACAAGCTGAAGCGTTGCAGTCTACAAACTATGCATGTCATGATTTTGAAGCAGGGCTCGCCACGTCATCCTACGTTGAGCACACAGCAGCAACTGATGGGACAGGCGCGCGACGTGTTGTTGAAATTGCGCACAGGCTTCTACCAAGCGCTATCGTTCCATAATTACACCATTACACAAGACGCAGAACCCCTTCAATTCCTATTGTGCAACATGTGAAGAACTGTTTCTCTGAATTTTTTCCAGAGTCTGCACACTGCACAGGAGACGCTTCACCGCGATTTGAAACGAGCAGGCTCTGGCAAAATTTAGCCCAAGCCCCGCCCACGAGAGTAGAGCTGCTTTTGCATACCCTGCCAGTACTGGCGCTCCAACTCCTGCAGGAGTTCTGCCATCGCTCAAAAACTGTTCTTAGCAGCCTTCAAAACCTCCACCTGTGCAAAGTCTCCCTGTGGCTGCCCAGGCCTGCTCCGCTTGGCCTTTCACTGCCTATGCCAAAGCCATGATTGAAAAATCTCCAAATTGCAAGCCTCCGCTTGCCTTGTTTGATTCCACGCTGGGTTTTTTGTCCTCGGCATGCGAAGCTATGTCCCTTCTGCGTCGAATCCAATTGCTCCAGTTGGCAGTCCTTGTCGGCTCCCATCAGGCGTAGAAATTTGGCTTTTTCAGACGAGGAATCGAAAGAACTCTGCTCCCATGACGTCCTGCCAAAAAAGTCGGGTGTGTACTGCACAAGCGTGCAGACACGGCAATTGCCATCCGCAGTATTGCTACATGCAGTCTCAAAATCAACGCCTGGCCCAGGCACTCTCTTTGGGTGCCACAACCAAGCTATTGGGCTCTTCATCCGAAGTTCCAGAAGCCTTGCTGACAAGTTTGCACCGGTTTGGGATCTTGCCGAACATGACAACTCCAGCACGCTCAGCTTGCCTCTGCGTTTGTGTCTGGCTTTGGCTCGTCGTGCTTCGGAGCTGAAAATAATGCCTATCATCAAGCATGTTTCCTAAGAGGGAGATGTCCTTCTTCCAAAACGTAGGTTCTCTGGAATCGTCATCGAAGGATCGTTGCAGCACGCAGTGCTTTACAGCATTTGATGTTCACGTTTGTTTGAATTCTTTGGTAATTCGTTTGTTCTCGATTGCAGTTAGTTGATGCTGGTAAGATCACTCTCCGCCAAATCATTAACATGGTCTTGTTGCCTCCCTTGACGTCTCCCTTGACTCTTATTCCAGTCTACTGCCAAGATCATGCAATCAACACGTGGAACTTGGAAAAAAATTCTGCCTATTGATACGTGTACATCACAGAAAGCTGGCCGCCTTGCGCTTTTCACGTACTTGCCTGCGCTTCTCCTCTCCTGCGGCCCGGTTGGGGCTCCTGTGAAGAAACAATTTTTACCATTCAAGCAAAAAGCACCCACAATAAAACTCAACGAAACATTGTACCGCAACTACCCAAGTAAAAATGTTCCTTGAACGTGCCCGGCGCTGTCGGGCTTCCGAACCATAATTGAAGGCAATGCCTTGTTGCTTGTTCCTGCAGCGGGCAGTAGTGCATCACGTCAACATTAGGAAGATTGATTCATGTTTCCGTCCTGTCGGTCCAATCTTCTGTGGAGCTCATGAGCGCGAAGGTAAAGGTCGCAACTCGAATGCAACTCATATGCACCATTTGTATTATGTACAAAAAATGCCACCATTGCATCGGGAAACACCGAACGCCCGGTACTTTATTTATAGAAACTACAACATATCTGTGTGATGCACAGTGGGTGCTATTTGCCGTCAAATTGTTTACCAATGGCCACTTGAACACAATGGGGCAAACAAATCAGACCCCTCGGGCCCTAAGCAAAATTCTACCAAAAACTGCCAATCAAAGTGCGAAATTTACTCCCAAACACCATATTGGCCAAACAAACTGCTGACCCTTGCACATGACAATCCCCAACATCAGAACATCGCTCAACTTAGAAATGGTAGCCTTGCCTGTATCGTCCGACTCCGAAATGCAGGTGTAACAAAGCATCAACTGTTGCCTTTTGTGCGTCTGTATAGAACAACCCTTCGCCACGAGAATCCTGCATTCTCGGTTCAGTTAGCATGCTAGAACCCCAAAAAACGCAATTGCGCAGGAAATTTGCTACCTGCCAAGCAAACCAGCACAACAAGTCACAAACACACACAAAGAATGTGAGAACAACTGACTGTAGACCTGTGCGATTGCCAAGGCAATCAATATCATACCCATCTCCGGATCAAAAAGTCTTTCATACGGGAATCGCGCCACCAAGTTTGCAACCGCTAACAAAAGTATTTCATTTCAAACCATGGCATCTCAACGACGTGTGCCGGGAATCAAAACAGCTAGCAATGCACACGCCCTGATTTAAGGACCCCTGAACCAAACTGCATACCAATATACCCTACAGCCATCCTATCCACATGTCCTATAATTGTTCTATCCAGCAACCCTGTAACCATCTTTTTAAGCGAGCATATTTCCGTTCACAACAAAAAACCCTAACAATGAATACTAGCAACCCCCCACCTCACCAAAACAACTTAACTTCAAAACGTTGCAGCGCGTATGCGTGTGGTAGGTTGGTTGTTCAAGCAAAGGGATGTCCCCACAAAATTGGCGATGAAATAAACAACGCAACGCATCCACTTATCCAAGCGAACTGGGGAGTCAACAGCTTCCGATTTCTACCACGAGCCTTCCCACAACCGGACGGTGCGCTTTGGGAGTTTATTCCAACCACGCCAAGCAGTACTTTCGTTTGCATGTGTCCGTGCAAAGCATCTTTTGCAGTGCATCTTGAAGCAAATCATAACAGGTTACCAATCCGAAGCAATTGGGGCTGTTGCATTTGCGAGTAACTTGATTGCCTGTTGCTGCGAAGCAGCGCCCCCTTCACCGCTTGACTTGAAGCACATTGATTCATTGACATGTGCAACCGTCTTGGAATCCACATGGCTTCCGACGTCCCGCTGTCCAATGGGCAGTTGTTGACGGAGGCTGCTCAAAACAGATGGAAAAAACCATCGGCAGATGACGCTGAAAGACAAGCTGGTCGGAAAATCTTGAGCTGGTGGAAGGAAGTTTCCAGCGAGCCAGCGGATAGCATCGTAAATTTCATAGAAATGATGTGAAGGAGTGAATGAGAATCGACCAGCACCTATGGTGCGGCCAGCCTCCCACGTCCCTCTATGCATCTCAGGGGGGCTCCGCACATGTCATCGCCCCCCTCCGCCACAAAGTTCAGGCGGGGGATTACTAGCAAATGCTGTCAGGAGGCCGTACGTTGTTTGTGTAGAATTAACGCTAATTCCGCTGCCATCCAATGCTTGAACTGCTCAAATGGGGCATTAAAGCACTTTGCGCAGCCCAGTCGGGCCCAATAACGCCAACGACTGACGTAGCTAACACCACCAACATACAACGCCACCGTCTCTAGCGCAAGTGCACATTGGTCCCAGCATCGCCAGCGACAATATAGCAAACACAACGTACAGCATCAGGCCAAATAATACCAACGGCCGATGTACCAGGCACAACCAACATGCCATATCGACAGGCCACATGCACACATTGGGCCCAATAATGCCGACACCTGAATGGCAAGCAAAACCAACATATCGTATCGATAGGCCAAGTGCAGATGCACTTTGGGTTCATAACACCAATGACCCATGTACCAAGCACAACCAACATACAAACTCAATGGGCCATGCACGGAGGTGGATTTGGCAAAGTGGCACACAAAGCGTCGTCGCCCGCCGAAATAAAGAAGAACAAGAAGCCGGGACGATAACTGGGGCGATGGTTCTCTGAAAAGAATCTTAGGGGGACACCCCTCGCCATTTCAGATTTGGAGGACTTGATTTTCTGAAAACATCTTAGGGGGACACCTCAGATTTGAGATTTGGCAACTTGATTAATTGAAAAATCTCAGGGGCACACCTTTTGCGATTTGAGGTTTGGAGACTTGATTCTCTGAAAACATCTTCGGGGGACAGCCCTAAGAGATTTGAGATTTGGGGATCTGATTCTTTGAAAAATCTTAGGGGTGCACCCCTTGCGATTTGAGATTTGGGGAATTGATTTTCTTAGGGGGACACCCCTCAGATTTCAGATTTGGGGACTTGATTTTCTGAAAAATCTTAGGGGGACACCCCATAAGATTTGAGATGATTTGAAGAGATGATTCTGTTTACTGCTAAGACTAGTCCGTTCCTACTTGTAAGCAGAACCCTGCAAGCGTTCCTTTTTCTTGACGAGTGGCAGAAAGTCCAAGGTTCAGGTCAGGGCTGAACAGAGGACAGAGAAGACTGTGTGCTCGACCGCTGGGCAGGGAGCACCACAGCCAGACGATATGGGGTGGGCAGAAGTCCAAAAAGAGACGGATCAGAATTGACCCAGCGGACCCACCCCAGTAGGCCACTCAAAGAAGAGCAGGAACGGAGGAAGACAGATCAGCCTCCAGGGGAGCTGACTGCGGCCTGAAAGGTACAAGGAGCTCCCTCCAGGGAGGAGAGATCCTTTCAGACTCTGCAAACCCCAGAGACGCAGGGTCTCCCAAACGGCTGAGAGAATCAGCGACATCATTGAGGAATCCAGGAACATGCTCAATATGATATGAGCCGAGACGCAGGATCTGCGTTGCAGGTCACAGAAGTGGCGAAGCACACAACAGAGTCCGTTGGCCGTGGAAAGGCCTTTCCAGGCGGATGCCTCAGATGCAGAGTTGTCGCATCTCAACATTACATGCACCGGGGGATGCCCTATTGGAAGTGCTTTTGGAAGCTTTCTTGTGCAGGATCTGTTCACAGGACCAACCAGATGTTTCTGCAGGCTGTTTGTACCCAAAAAGGTTCGCTCCGCATTAGAGGGTTATGAGCCCAACGCATTAGGCAGCTTTCAGAATGGACAGTCCCATGC
>CAJNIZ010046572.1:0-27857 GCA_905231905.1 Symbiodinium pilosum
AATTCCCTACAAAACCCCAATATACTATAGTAGTTTCGTCGCAGCTCCTGAGTGTCCACCTTGCGCTAAGGGTTTTGGAGCATTTCATGTTACTGCTGGAGCTTTATCTTACCCCCTATGTCATCCCTATATCATCCCTATACATCGCCGGGCGGATAGTTTTGTAGCATGTACATGTTTGAAAAAATGCGGAGGACATGCAGTACTCAGAAGCTCATTTCCACCGGCCTGGCTAGCGGAGGAATTATCGCGCTGGCTGGAATACACTTAATGCCTTAATTTTTTTGCAGACGGAGGACTTGAGACCTTGCGCTGGTGGAGGAGTCAACGGGGGGAGGGGGGTTAACACAGTTCAAGCTGAAGACATGGCAGTGCAATGAACTCTCCGCCCGCCGCAGTATTACCCCTATATTGTAACCAGGTGACCCCTAAAGGGATTCTTTTGTTGATGGGTCTTGTTGTGGAGTCGGTTATTTGATCCTAATTACATCTAGTCACCTTGTCCCTTGGATGCCAACCAGCCACCAAGCATTCGTTGTTCCCCAAAACTTGCAAGCTTGTTTGGCGCAGTGTAGCAGGAGTGGACCTTCATTTAGAAGACCTGTTGTTGGATCAAAGGCTCTACCCCACAGTAACCTTGGGAATTGTGGGCTATTAGCCATTACCCCATTCTCACCTACGTTCCCATGAAGACCTCAGCACCCTGCCGGCCAAGGGAATAATGGCAATAATGGAAATTAGTGCGAAGCTCAGTGCCGTGCCTACCAGGTTTCCTATGTGGGAGGTTCTTAAAATTAGACTACAACGTCCTTAACTTGGACTGTCTATCCTCCGCAACAGTCCCTGTGTATCCGTAGGGTCCTTACGGGTACGTCTGTATTGAGAAGCACGCATGTTCTGCACAAGTGCTCACGCGCAGGCGGTTTTTGGAATGGCATTAATTGGCGCTGACCTGCTCAGTAAGTACAGTCATGCGTGGCCCTCCCAGGCTTATTCAAATTCTATGGGCAGATTGCAAGGGCCCGAAGCACTAAACGGACTCGAACGCAAAAACTTTGTCTAGGGCAAAATCTACTTGTAGATGCGTGTTTCTCAGAACCTATTGGCTTGGTATCTGTAGCCATGCGTATGGTTTAGGCTCTGGAGGTTGGGGCTTTTGGTCAACTAAGAAACTGCTTGTAGTTAGCAGCTCTGGTGCTATCTACATGAAGACCATATGTGTAACAAATTGAATAGCTACATGAAAAAGTGCTACCAGGGCATTTGTACAAGTTCGCAGCTACAATTTCAAACTCGTTTGCGAAAGAGGGTTACTTAGTGTAATTACAACCCGCTTAAAATTGGTACTTGTTACTTGTAACACCGAATAGTAACGAGAGAAGGGCTCGTAATTGGGTAACAAGTGCATGTTTGCGTTATCATGCCCCTGGGTTTAGGGTTTGTCCACACGCCGCCTGGCATATGCCTGACTGACTGACTGACTGTTTAGGTGTAGAGGAAGGTGGTTCTGGCTTGCACAAAAGAAGTTGGCACAGCTGCCCAGGGCGAGGGCCTTCGGCAACGACGAGACAGGGCCCCAGTGTATCCCGGGTCGCCTCCACGGCTAATAATAGCAATAATGGTAATGGAAAATGGCAACAGTAGGAATACCCGGTTGCAGTACAGATTTATTTTTCATGTCCAATGTGAATGTGAGCCTCACGGTTGTCCAGACTGGGTTTAGCATGTAGGTTTGTGTATTTACGAAACGGCTTTGAGATTTTTGCGTTGGGAGCCAGGGATTTGGGAATGATCATTCAGGATGTAGACTGGGTTGGTAATGGGTGGAGGGAGACTAGGCATTGGCGCTTTTCGTGCAAAGGGTTTAGCCCACGTGGTCTCGGATTTTTTGGATAAGGTTTTGGTTTTGAAGTTGGTCGGAGGGTATTGGATTTTGGCTGACAAGATGGGTAGGACCATGAATTTGTGTGTTGACTGCTGAATTCGTAGGTTGTCAAGACTGGCTATGAGAAGTACAGCTTAACTACTTGCCATGGAAAGGGCATAGTCATAGGCAGGCTACCATAAGACCCTTCAAAGAATTCAGTTTGAACCCAGGATTTTGCTTTCATCAACACTGCAGGCCATACTTTGTCAGACATTCCCGAAACTGTGAGAGTCGAGGCGCATCCACGACGGCATCATGCAACGGGGCTCTCCCACCCCTATGCTCAGCTCTTCGAGGAGTGCGAAGAACAATGCCAGGCAGCTGGTTAAGGTCACCCGGATATGAGTTGCAATATCCGGGAGAAGTTGAGTTCATAGACTTGCTCCTGATATTGTTTGCATGGGGCTTGTTGTTGTCTTGTAAGCACGAACGCCGCGACCACTGCTACTATCAACGCATTATCACACCCAGCACTACGTTCAAGTTGAAATGCTACGAGGGACAAGCACGCAGCAATTTTGAAATCACTGCTTCCGCGACTAGAACTGGTACTGTGGCTTTTGCTGCTCTTGTTTCTTTTCGTGTCGTGCTGAGTTGAGGAAATCTTGCCTCACGTGCCCCGGTCCCCCCAGAGTACAAGGATTGCTCCTGCACTGTGTATAGAGAGTGGTGCAAGATTTCCTCGTCCCACTGTACGTGAAGTTTGGGTAAGTATCATGAACAGCTCAGCTTCAGGGCGTTGACAAGGCGCATGGCTCATCAACTCTTTGTGTGCCCGCAATATCCGGGACGGTGCTGCAACGCAAAAGCAAACATCCAGACTTCCAAGTTCCCAAAACTCTGGTACATAGCGGAAGGTAAAAGGCGAAAGTCGAGAAGCCGTACAGGCAAGTTCTACATCCTATAAAATTTGAAAATCTTTTCATTTCAGGACACCTCTTGCCCAAACCCTTCTGAAGCAGGCTCCTGGCTGCCCTCTGTGCACTGAGACGGGCTGTGATCTGAGCTTTTAGGCTTTACCAGGTTTCGGGCTTAGGATCTTGTCAACTGCTGGACAAGGAGATCAGCAGGCCTCCCCTCGGCAAAATACGAGAAGGCACCGAGTTTTTCTCAAAACAATCCGTACAAGACAATTCTTCAGGGTACCCCCCATAACTGCATGTCCCCATGATTCCTAAACTTCACCGAGGTTTTTAAAGCCAATGGCGAAGCTGACAAACAGGGAAGCTCCAAGCTAGAAACCTAGACCCTTTAACCGTCGAAAGCCGTGCATCATGAAGCTCAACCCTAAATCCGTAAACTGCGAACCGCAAGCCCAAACAAACCCGTAAGCCCCTAAGCCGTGGACAAAAATCAGGTCTTGGCACAAGCCGAGCCCAATCAGCGCCGTGAGGCAGGGGGGCCTTTCTGGTTGGAGGGTCCAGGTGAGAATCGCTATTGTCCCACATGGAATGCTACAAGGCCTAGTAGGGTATCTAGGGCCCGCTTGGGTCAGGTGAACCCCTTGCATCCAAAGCGTTTGCGGTCATCCGTTTTACATTTGAGCGTTCGGGAGTTGGAGGGTTGTAGGTTACTGTGTGGTTTGTGGGTCGTCGGATGCCGGGCATGAGCTTTCGGGATTGTTTAAAAGGGCCTCGTTCAGGAGTCAATGGAGCGGGGCAGGGGTTCATCAGACGCTGTTATGCCACGAGAACTTCATGTGGGGCATTTGGCAAGCAGCTAAATCAGAACTGGGGCATCAGGAAACTACTATCATGGGTTTTATAGGGATTATAGGGGTTATATATATAGGTAATATTGGGATAATGGAAAATACCATGGAAACTACTATTTAGGGTTTAAGGTCTAGGTCTATGCTCCTTGAGCTCATGATGTTCGCAGTTTGGCATGGGAGGCCATAGAGCTTCTATCGCTCCCTCTTCGGCGAGAACTGCTATGGCTCATGGAGGCGCGCATTGGTCTAGCCAGGCAAGCTACGGCTGAGACACAGGTTTGTATTCTTACGCTTCTTCTGGTGGACAAAATCGAGTACCTTACATAAATGGTGGGAGCTATGCACCAAAACATGAGCGGACTTAGTCCATCAACATTTGCGGGAGTCGGTGCATGCTGAGATTCAAGGCAAGTGTTCACCTGTGTTGTCAAAGTCCTAATAGCATCTCATGTTCAGATCGCCCTGTGCAGTCCGTTCCTGACATGCCACCAACTGGTGCTCGCTGTCCAGCTGAGCCCTCAGTTGGCGACGACACTTTGGCGAGAAATAGCAATCATTCATAATTTCTTTTCCGAAGTCCATGTTTCACCATACAGATTTTGTGATGTCATCTCCATTTTGCGCAAGAGTGTCTTCTCTGTAGCTTGCATTTCAAGCACTGCACTTTTCCAAAATGTACTCTCCACCTGGTGTCTGACAGAGTCGAGACATGCAGAGTTCCGACTTTGCACTGAAGCAAAGTTTAGATGTGGAATTCAACATAATTTAGCCCGAACAGGACCCCCCTGATTCTCTTGTCATTCCTGCATATATCTGGAGTCCTGAGGTGTCCCCATTAGAATTTGAAGACATGCACGGTCTAGAATGGGAAGGATGTTTACAGGGCTGCCTTGGGGTTTGGGGCCTGAAAGCCCTACTGTGACACTGTGTGGGCGATGGCTCTAAACTACTGGCAGAACAAAGGTCACCACGTGAGGGGGGGCGTGCATGGGACTTACTTTCTGAGCATAACCAATTCTGCCATGTCCCTGGCTCCCCCAGAGTTTCCCATGTGCTGGCAAATACCCAGCCTGAGGCCAAGACGCAGCATCGCTCTCCAGGGTCTGCAGGCCTGAGAAAGACTTCAGCTTGAAATTTTGGTTTGGGTTGAGGGCGTAGGGTCGAGGGTTTAGGCTTCAGGGTTCACGGTTCAGGGTCTGGGGTTTGAAGTTGCAAGTTTTCAGGTCTGCGTAAGGTCTGCAGACATGATGCACGAAGTTCCTAGCCCTGAGACCTCCACGCTGGAACTCTACTAGGGCTGGACCTCACCTGTATTCCAGGAAAGGTGCAGGTGGTATTTGTGGTACGGTGGTGGTAGCTTCGGCACTGGTGCCATGGATAAGAAGGATGCAGGTTCACTTTTTCGATGTGTGGTGTTTGATGGTTAGTTCGGCAGGGACGGAGGTCTATTGCTACAAGGCAAGCTACTTTAGTCCTACAATGGCAAACCAAAGTCCTCAGCTTTGATAACCCCAACTCGAGAGAAGTTCTAAAGCTACATCTGGGACCCTACACATGCCCTATGTCATCCTGAAATATGTTCCAAGCAGGAACTCATGTTTCGTAGAAACTCCTTCTACACTTGCTCCTCCTACCTTGGTAGTGTTGGGAATTTCTATCTCAAGCCCAGAGCCGTAGATACTGGACCCTCAACCACCTTAGATTATCATATTATAGTATATTCTAGCATATTATGGTATATTATAGTATTTCATGGGATACTTTAGTATAATATGGGATATTCTAGTATGTTCTAATAAATCCTTGAATCCTTGGGCGCTCAAACCCTAAACTTCAGGCAGCTTCTCCAAGAAGGACTCTGCCCTGCTCCTGGGAGGTTTCAGGGGAATCCCCTAAACCCTAAACTCCCTAAACCCTAAACCCTAAACCCCAAAGATTCTAGAACCTGATGGCCCCAGAAAATCCTCCAAGTATATGTGGTACTTACAGCTCAGGTAGGACCATATTAGGAGACTTAAGGGTATTGAATTGGGTTGTAAGTGCAGTCATAATTGGGTGTATATTTCGTAAGTGTATAATTGCCTTGAACCTCCAAGTTGAGTTGCGGGTGTTGTGTGCTTGGGGGATGAGGGATTGGAGTTAGAATAATCATAGTTATAATACTACTAGTAGTTATCATAATAGCATTTATAATAGTACTAGTGGTGGCAATAAGGCTTTGCGGCCTAGAGGTTGAGGGCTTTGGTGGGGTGTAGGCTTATTGGTCTAAGGGTTATCAGTTGCTGGGGACATGCACCAGGTCTTGTGGGGGGAATGTAACTTAGGAGTGTCTCAACATAATGGGCCCCTGTATGTGGGACCTTTACAGAAGGACTAGAATTGTTGGGGTATGTAGGGGGACCTCAACTTTGAGAAGCCTGCATTCTTTCTGACAAGCATCAAAGCAGTTACTCGTGATGCCGCGGGCCTTTTTGGAGTTCCATGTTATGGTAAATATCATGAGCACCCATTGCAGACTCCCAAGGCCCGGATAGCTGGCTTCCTTGCAAAGGTAGTGCCGTTTAAGCAGAACCACAAAACAAGATGACGGATGGCGTTGTCTGCTACCCGGGTGAGTCCATGGTGAAGTCAGCCCTCATAGGTTCCAAATCGTAGCACGGGCACAGAGTGCTTGAGATAACGTCACAAGAAATACCGCGTGTCCTTCGTGGTAGTAGTGACTACTGATACTGAGACTACTGGGGAGAGACTCTGGTCATTCTACACCGAGGGCTTTGAGTTGTGGGCAGCTGACTGGCAGGAGGCTTCTCAAAAAGAAGCGGGCCTTTGGACTGTGCGCACTGCGAAAGGCCCTTACCACGCAGCACGGTTTGGGCCTGAGACGGCAAGTGGCTCGTGCTTGACTGGTCCACGACATATGAAGAAGCCAAAGCTGGCAATTTCCGTGCTGCAACATGAGGGGGAGGGACTTGAAATGCACATCCAAGAGTCTGATACCTGCACTACAAGGTAGCTCAGGAAGAGCACATGACATCGGAACTGCAGTAGATGCAGACGATACATCAATCACAACCATGATTTGGTTTGCGACCTTCTTGTGCATTGGGAAGCAAGGATATCTATGGAGGACTGCGTGCGCCTAGCACCAGGTGTGAAGTTATAGTCCGTGCAGATTCCGGGAGTCCCAAAGGGCCACGCGCTATGAGAACCCCTTCGAATATTCAACACTCAGCCAGGGTCGTTCTCGAATACAAGAAAAACGCTTGCAAGGGTTTGCTTGTTTGGTCTTTAAAGCCTGGAATTGAGGAGTGCTGATACTTATTCATAACGCATACTGCATCATACCTACTTCATGCATGAAACTGATGCTTAGCGCTCTTGTTGCAGCCGTTTGGGTCAACATTAACATCTTCTTGACTATGTGAGGTGTGTGTTTTATGCCATCCAGACATTCAAGGAGATGTTGGGGCTGTATGATATGCCCCATTAGGCAGTGGCAGCATTCAATCGCTGCTTCCCTCCTTCGCTCCTTCCCGAGTCTCTTTCCCAATTTGTTGTAACTTTCTGTCTCAACTGCTGCGTCTTCGAGGTTCACAGTGGGCGGAGTGGTGGTTGCAACGCGGGCGACTCGCTGTCTTGAGGAGGCCAAGACTATCCAACAAAAAATAGACCAGCTTGAAGGCAACTTGCCAAGTTTGCCTGTTGCAAGGCTCCGATTCTTACAATGCATGTGCCCAATCTTCAGGCCAATGTCCCCTGCAAAGTTCTCCCAACCTGTTGCTCCCCAACTTCTCCAGAGCTAGCTTTGTAAGAATTTGAGAGATGAAGGTTACAGAGGTCTTTGTCCTCCTGATTACTTGTGGGCTATCTTTTTTTGACAGTCGTTGTCCTCCTTTTGACAGTCGTTGTCCTCCCCTCCTGCCGACGATTCTAATCATTTCTAGGACGCCACCATGGCCAAGTCAACAATGATCCGTGACCAAGAATTGGCACATCATGTTTCATATAGTGACAGTGCCAGAGTCCTGGTGAGTCAAGCCCTACATGCCAGCTTGTCCCGGAGACCAGGCTCGCCGCCTTCGAAGCCGCGTGACAAGTGTCTTTTTGACTTCAGCACAGACGACAAGGCGGATGCAGCAGAGAACAGGGACAACATAACATCCACAGTTGCGATGATTGGGGGTGGGGCTCGCAACTGGAGATCTCTTGTGGGCTCAGTAGACCTAGATACGGGACCGCTTGTGGACGACTTGCATCTTCCAGGTTTCAGAAGAGGCTGTCTGCCATCCTACAATTCTTGAGCACCCAAGCTTGGCCGCTTTTCAACTTTGGGTCCCTGCACAGATTGCTTTGGAAATCAGTTTCTGATTGCAAGGATCCCGAAGAGGAGGCGGCAAGCCTTCCAAAGCATGCTTGTTTTCTAGCAGCTGGAATGTCTGAGGGGACGAGTAGAATAACACTGTACCCACCCTCGCCGATTTAGGCGTATGGCTTCGCCCGCGCCATCTAACCCCCACACCCTGGGCATCTCAACCCAAGACCCTACCCCAGACATCCAACCACAATTCCATCTTAGGAAAATCCTACACCCCAATCCCTGACAACCTATCTAAGTTCCATATGGGCGTATGGTTTTTTCACAGGCTCTGCCTCCTACTGAGATTGCAGGTTTTGAGGATGGCAAGGGTCAATGGTTCAGATATGAGTTGTTTGATCCCTGCCCAAAACTATTCAGAGAACTGGTACACACTCCTATTAAAACTGGAATCGTAATAATGGCTCCAGATCTCTTTCCAGACCCCGCGCCCCTGTGGTGGTCCGCTTTGGAGGGCAGGAAAGCGTGTTTCAGCAGTCTTACATATGGAGGTCGTAGGTCTAGGGATGTTTAGGGTTTAGGGTGGGTTTAGGGTTTGGACTGTAGGGCTATTGTATGGATCCATACCCTTATTCCCAGCTAAGCATGAATGTGGTTGAGGGCCTCCCGGATGTTCCCCGCTCACCTTAGATAGGGGTAGTCGCATGTATGGTTTGTCTTCTAAAGTATTTTTCCAAAAATGGATACCTCTTTCTACTTTGAGAATGAGAAGCTTGGAAAAAAGCACTGCAGGAGCAGCTTTGAGCGCTGCTTCCGTGCAGCCGTCCAGGAAGTAGGTGCGGTGCCTGGCAAGATGGGGCCCACACGGTTATATAGGGGTTACTAAGGAGTTATATAGAGGTTATGTAGGGATATATGGGGATGTAGAGGAATGGAAGAGAGAAGGGACACTACTACATTTTTTGCAGTCTAGGGTTGGGGGCATGATGCTATATGAGTCCTATTATGAGAATTTCAGGGACCCGAGAGATAGTTTCAATTTCCGAAAAGATTTCTTTGTAGGGAGTTTCTCAAAACATTTTTTTTTCAGGCGCGCATGCAGCAATATGACATCTCATTTTGGGGTCTTGCAGGACTGCTGACTTTGAGAACCGCTAGCATGAGCTGCTCTTACTACTTGGGTTTCGGAAGTAAGTTGTCAGCATGCAAAGTCCTGGGCCTGCATTGGAGTTACTCAATATATTCTTTATTAATAGGGACCCCCCAATAATTGTTTAAAGTTCCCCTTTAATATCAGGGTCCCCCTCCCATATTGAGAACCCCGCAGATAAGATATATGTATATATATATATATATATACGAACATCCCCCAAGATGGGCCCACTCATTCCAGCATCTAGAAAATCAAGCCAACATGAGCAAAGAAATGAGCGTTTGCTAGGCTTTCAGAATGACGTTAACATGCAAGTACAACATTCTTCTGCATTGCCTGCACGAAAAAGCACAGACGCGGCAAAACGTGTAGATTACACAAACCATGCTCAGGGATATCGTGCCAGTGTACATTCGTTGGGGAGCATTTGGTCGTATCCGCGTTGTTGGTGGAGGTCTTCAGTGGCAGTATTGCCCCAACTTGTCAAGATTGCGCAAATTAGTGTTTGTACGGCTTATTTCGAGCAACAACCAAATGGGTCTTTCACAAAGTAAGCGCTAGACAATCCCGAAAATTGATCTTCATCACCCCCTTATCCCTTGTAGTTCCTCTATATTCCTTGGGCGCAAACCAAACCCTAAATAGTAGTTTGCATTTTCCGTATATAAACACTACATAACCCCTACATTAACCCTTTCAAAGCCTAGACCTAGGGGCCCTTTATTTAGATCAAGATTTCAGTCCGACTGAGGAGGTTGCAACCTTGGCCTCAGCTTTCGCGTTGTCCTGGACCTGCGCCCCTGGGTGGGAAAGAAGGCGCGAGGAGCCAGGGAGTTCCTACGCAGAGGGCGTGTTGGTTATAGCTTTCTTGGTAGTAGAACGAGAATAATGGCTTTTCAAGATTTACTGTTCACCATGTTTGCCAGATGTCTGGAATTTTGTGATCGGTCTGAGTAGATGTTGGCTATTTTGGCTCAGAGAACGGTTTCGATTGGGGGTTCTGATCTTGGATTTCCTGTCAATACTTGCAGCGAGTCGTAATTCCGGCGCTCTGATTGGTGAGGATCTTGTTGTTCCAGCTTTGGCAGCAGGACCTGTAAACCCTATGGGAGCCGCAAGACTCATGAAGCCATTCGGCCCAGCAAAACCCTCATTGCACCACCTCAGTTCCAGATGCCTCCTCCACCCACCACTACTTTGATTGAGCTCAATCTCTTCAGTTGTGCCCCAGCAAATTGCTGCTAGCAAACTGACCACAAAGTCAGGGCTTCAAAAATCAACGATGAGAGGTGCAGTCACCTGCGTTGTCTTCCGCCGAGGTTGGCTGCATGCGGGATGCTGCATGCAATTCCGCTTTTGTTCCATTTTCCAAGTGATGGGTATGAGAAGTCCACATCTAGTCTGTCTGTTTGTCTGATATCAGTATTCATCGATTTATTACCTGCTGCTCGTAGTCGTTGCTTGTGATGAGTGTTTGAGGTTCAGGGGGAAACTTCTTTCAGGTGGTTAGGGTTCGAGTTCGGATTCTGTTAAGGATTACGTGGTTCGGGGCTTGCTAACTTGTGAGCTGAACGGCAGAGGGCTCTTCGTAACCTTTGCGCACTTGTGAATCTGATTTCTTGAAGTGTTTTCGGCATTTTCGTACATGCTTTTAGCCATTGTCCTATATAACCCCAATATAACCGCTATATACCCCCTATATAACCCCAATATAACCCCTAATCCTTGTCACTTGCCTTGGGCCCTAAGATGGGGAGATAGTGCCCCGGAGGCCGCGCTTGCCTTGCGTGGTCGCCTTCTGGAGGCCTCAAAAAATGGCACCAATCTATTATATAGTAATTTCCGTATTCTTTTCCATAATCCATATATAACTCCAACGTACTATATAGGGTCTGTAGATTCAATAATCGTAGGAATAATAACAGTAATAATAGGGTCTCCGGCCTCTGTCGTGGGTTGGGTACCATTGGGTATATATTGGGGGTTATATAGGGGTATAATATAGGGGTATAATATAAGGATAAAGAAAAAGAAGATGGAGACTATTACAGGGGACATGGATTGGGTACCACGCGGGAATGGAAAAGAATGGAAACTACAACCATGGAGAATCAAATGGAAAAGAACATGGAGAATTGATTGGAAACTGGGATTATAGGGGATAACCTGGGGTCCCTTTGACCGAGTAAGTTGAAGGACTTCTTTCCTTTCCTGGACTCGCTGGGGCCCTCAAGAGGAGCTCCTATTAGGTTGGCTTCCTATAATGCGAGCTATCGCGCCGCTTGGGTTTTGCGTGAGTTGCAGAGGTTTGGGTAAGCAATGGATTTTCCCCTGCCTGAAACTGACTAAATCTTCAAGCTGTCCACGATGCTTTAGAGGCCCACAGCCCGTAATCTCAGTAGAGACACCATTCTCATATGGGCTATAGTCTAAACTCCTGGTATCCCCCTTAATAGCCCTTATAATACTCCCCTATATAATCCCTTCACAACAACTCTGCCGGAGTCCGTTTTTGGTTTCTCAGGTCTGCAAGCCTGAAACGCCCAACAAAGCCACCAGCCACATCTCAGCCCTCTTCACTTTCATGAGATTTTGCCTGTAGAGCCCACAAGTCAAGAAAGCCGGTTCTCTTTTTGACTGTAGTTGTTTTATACAGATTCTCCAGCTGGGTTGCTATGTGGCGCCAACTGTCGAGGGCTGGATCAATTGCTAAGGTGCCCTACGATATCTAAACCTAGCCGGGCTAAACCCCTAAGGCCGGTTTCCGCAAAAACATACGGACCTAGTTTCCCTCCTACTCAGGCAAACCCTAAGGCCGGTTTCCGCAAAAATGACCTATCCTCCTAGCCTGAGCCTAAACCACCCTTGAAAAATGAAACGAAACCACCCCCAAAATGGCTGGTTTATGTCCATCCAAAGCCATCCTGCCTGTGTGGGGCTTTGGCAGGATGGCTTTGGCTGGGCAAGGACCATCCATTTTTCCAGGACTTCTAGGGCCTCCCACTCTTAGAGCCTTCAGTGCCTTGCAAAGGTTTTTTGTCTTCGCTCCAGCCCAATAAGGAGGGGGCCCTTCCCCCCATAACGGCCTCGAATGATTGATTCAAGGGAAGGGGGGTGGGGGTGTCTACCCTTCCCTTTCCCCCCCCTTCCGGGGCCTACTGCCCTCCAGCTTTTTGCGGCCCTCTTTTCAACTTTAACATGAAAGCCCGAGACCCAAACCTCTGGACGCTAAACCCGAGACTCTAGCCCTAAACCCGGCAAAAGGAGTTTTCAGACATAGACCTTTCCAGCATGGCATTCCACGGACCCTGGGCTGGTGGAAAAAGGTCCCGGATAAAAAGAGCTAGGCCCCAACATACAAAGCTCCAAAATAAACCCTAAACCCCTAAACCCTAAACCCAAAAACTTTGAACCTTACACCCTACTCGTACAATCTTTTGGGTCGTAGATGGCGATGGAGGTGGCTGCCATGGGCTGGCCCGCACTGCGACGTGAGTGGCTCTCCTGGCTTCTGCCTCGATCAATGATTTTTGCAATACGAGAGTTTCCCGCAGATTAGGGTTGCGGATTTGGGGTTTAGGGTTTAGGATTTCGGATTTAGGGTTTAGGGATTAGGGTTTATGATTTCGGGTATAGGGTTTAGGGCTAAGGGGGTGGCACCCAACACTGGTCCCAACATATCATGATCCTTGTTATGGGGACTCGTAGAAGGAGCCCTGAATTTGGTTGAAACCCAGATGTGGGATTTTTTTTGAAAATAGTGGTTCTGCATACACCTGAACAGGGACAATTGTAATTGTAAGCCCTGTACAATCCCTACAGGCCCCTAGGCAAGATACTTGTATCCAAAGAAACTCAAGCCAGGAGGTTTCTCCAAATTCTGCATTTTTTGTGGGCTTTGTGCGAGGAGTAACCCAACGTTTGCAAGATTGGGGAGCTTTGCCTGGAAGTTTTCATGTCCTCTGTTGCCGCAAGCTGTTTAGCCCTTTCTCAAACCCTCATCTCAGTCCCAAGCAAGTCATCTGCTACCCTGAAGCAAACTTTCAGTCTCAAACCTCCACGTCCAAGAGACCAAAGCCCTGCATCTTGAAACGTCGCCATGCCAAAAAAGATCCAAGCCCTAAGCCCTTTTGACCCTTCATCCCAAAGCCCTAAACCACCAAGCCCCAAACCCCTGGACCCTAAACCCCTGAACCTTACATCCCCAGCCCTTCCAACCCTGCCCTGCCGATCTACAAAGCTCTGCGCGGTGTAGCCTGCCATGGGGGCTAGCGGCTTCCAAACAAATGGCTCAAGCCTCGACAAGGACTGCCTTGGCTTAGGGTCTTGGGACTTTAGGAGTTTGTTGAGGGAGTTCAGGGAGTTTGGTGTGTCTAGTGTTTGAGGTCAACTTGTTTAGGGCTGAGGGTTTAGGGCATATCCAGGAAATTATTGGGCAATATGGGCTTTTGTAAGTCACGGATTAGAGTTTGCTTGTGTTCTGAAAAGTCTCTCCACAGCACATGAGATGCCTGAGGCCCCACGAGTCCTTCATGGTTTTGGCGTAGACGAAGCCTTTGGACTGGATCAATGAAGTCCTGAGCGACCTGCATCCATTGGGCATTATGCCAGGCCCCCATGCCTGCACTTGCTAGTCAGCCTTTGAATGTGAACCCACCATGACAAACACCTACACCCACACATAAACCTACATTCCTGCAGTAATTGTGATGAGAAGCAGTCCCCATGCTTCAAGACAGGGGGAGCAGTGCCTGTGGGCTGGGTGAGGAGGTTGCTTTGGGCAGCTGCGCCAAGGCCCAGGACTGGCAAGCTGCTGTTTCCCTTCTCTTTGAGGAGGGGGCTTCTGAAAATGAAAGGGTCGATGGCTCCCGACCCACAGACTGCCCTCGTCATCCCCGAATATCCGTCTAGGTTGCAGAGGTATTCTGAGACCCCACTTCTCAGGCGCGTGTTGTCTTAGCTTTCGTATGGGTTGTGTCGAAAGCGTTTCAAGGGCCTTTCTCAAAATATGTTGCCTTGCAGCCCGAAGAGTCATGACTTATTATTCAAAAGCTTCTGACCCAACTCTTGAGTGTTGGCTGGCTGGATCCTGAGGTATCGGAAGGCCAGCTGGCACCCCATCTGAGTAGCTGGACTGCTTGCATGAAGGCCTGCAGCCAGGCAAGACATTGGCAACTGGCCTTACAGCTGCTCTCCTGCATTGCCTGCATGCCTGGAAATCTCGTACCCAATGTCATCAGCTGGAATACAGCCATGGGGGCTTGCGACAGAGGCCAGAAGTGGCAGCTGTGCATGCAGATTTTTGAGGAGATGCCCGCAAGAAGGATATCACGTGATGTCATCACTCACACCTCCATGCTCAAGACCTGTGAAAAGGCTTCAAGGTGGGGAACAGCTTTGCAGTGCTTTCACGACATGCCAACGGCCAAGCTCGTGCCGGATGTCATCAACCACAGCTCGGCCATCAGCATCTCCAAGGAGGGCGGGGCCTGGCAGCTTGCGCTGAACATTTTTGACGACATTGCTGCAGGACGCCTCAGCCCTGATGTGGTTTGCTACGGCGCTGCGATTGGCGCTTGCGAGGGCGGGGGCTGTTGGCAGATTGCTCTGGATTACTTGGAAGAGATGCGCGCGGGGAAAGTAACTGGGAATGTTCTCAGCTGCAACGCTGCAATTAGGGCGTGTGCCAAGGGCAATGAGCTTGGGCAGGCCATGAGGCTGTTCCAAGACATGCCGGAGGCCAAAGTCCATCCAGACCTGATCACATACAGCTCACTGATAACTGCATCCGTCAAGGCTCAATCAACAGAGCAGGCCTTGCAGCTTTTCCACAGGATCCCACAGGCCAGGCTTTGCCCTGATGTGATCACTTTCAGTGCTGCCATCAGCGCCTGCGAAAAGGCAGCAGACTGGCAGAGAGCGGTGCGCTTGCTGAGGGAGATGTGTGCAGCAAGGCTTGAGGCCAATGTTATCAGCCTCAACGCTGCCATAAGTGCTTGCGAGAAGGGTGGTGAGTGGCGCATGGCAACTCACCTCTTTCAGGACATGGGTGTAGCCAAGCTAACCCAGGATGTGATCACTTACAGTTCAACCATCAGCGCATGTGACCGAGGTGGGCAGTGGCAGCTGGCGCTTGACCTGCTCTGGTGCATGCAGCTTTCCAGAGTATCCTCCAATGTTATCAGCTTCAATGCAGCCATCAGCGCCTGTGGTAATGCAGACGAGTGGCAGACAGCCTTGCAGAGCTTGCGTGACATGCCCCAAGCGGATGTTGTCCCTGACGTCATCAGCTACAACACCACCATCAGTGCATGCGAAAAGGGCGGGGAGTGGCAGCTGGCCTTGCTTTTGTTTGAGGAGATGACGTCTGCAAGCCACGCGCGTGATGTGGTTAGCTTCAACTCTACGATTAGTGCTTGCGCTGCATGCAGCGAATGGCAGCTGGTAATGGTGCTGTTCCAATTCATGCAAACAAGCAAGCTCAGCCCAGATGAAGTGACTTATGGGGCTACGATCGCAGCTTGTGTGGGATCAGCTGACTTGACTTTCCCAAAGGTTTCAGAGCGGAAAACCAATCTGCCGTAACTCCAGCCTCCCTGCTTGGATTCCCAGTTTAGGGTTTAGATCTGAAATTGTCAATTTGGGGTTCCTTGTTGCCAATGAATCCTCGGCTTTGTTGATCCTGAGACATTGATTGAAGGCAACCTTTCAAATTAGGGACCTGGTATTTTGGTGTACTTCGTTTTAGCAAGCTACCTGGGAGTTTCTCGAAATCGCCTCCACATCATGCTCAACAGGGATCCCTGCAATAGCCAGTTTGAAATCTTTCTATATCCCTAGATCCCTTGAGAACCCGCAAAGAAGGCTGACTGCGGAAAGACCTCGCAAACGCTGGCGGTCTTGCAGCCGGACGGAGCTCGAGGTTCTTCGACTGGGATGCGGATCTTACTTCTGGTTATCGGGTCTACTATACCACCTTTTGAGGGATTAGAATCGGACACTCCGCAGGGATCCATTTCTGAATGCCCTGCTTAGCAACAATAAGAATTCGGCCTTTGGGACTCATAGATATGTCCCAACAAGCTGGTAGTTTCCACTTAATTTCCATTTGATTTGCCTTTATTGTGGGACTATTCCCTCCACACCCTAAGTAGTAGTTTCTCTTTCATTCTCATGTTTCCTTTTCCGGATCATGATTACCCTGAACCTCCAAGTAGAATTTGGGACGTCAAAGCTGGTGAATACTAGGGGTCTCGCGACAGAGTTGCTCTACAACCCTGCGGTAAAAGGATCCCGTTGAGTTATCTGATCGGTCCCTGGGATTCTTGAGAGAAACCTCTCTTTGAACAACTTGTATATGGAGGCACCTCAAGTTTCTGTATTGGGATACTCCTCACCCCCTATAAACAGGTTCCTTATTGTATGGACGCTCGAAAAGACGCGCGGAAACTATGAGAACTGAAGAGTCGAGCAGAAACTGTGTGCAACTCGCTGCGGCGGTAAGGATCATGCACCGTAAGCTGTAACAGTTTGCGCTAGTTGAGGATGACGGTCGGTAATGCCCTGGAAAGTTTGTAATTGTATTCCCCAATCCCTGTAAGAAATTCACAGAGGATACCCCCAAGCCCTATTTTGACTATTCAAGTTCCAAGATTATTTAGTGCTCCCATGGTTGGCGGAGTTTAGAGCTCTCAGTTTGGGGTCCAGGTTGCAGGCGCTGTCACGACGGGACTGTTTGATTCAGATGCTGGATTCGGTGGACTCCCTTGCCCAAAGCTGCCAGACTACCATCTCCGCAAAAACCTGCCCAGACCCCCTGACAATAAGCACGACAAACCCAGCACACAGTTTGTGTGACGAACTTTGCAAGCCTGAGCCCGTCGCTACATCCTTCCAGCTGAAATCCTTGCTTGAACCCTAAGCTCGCAAGGTCCCAAAGCCTGTCCTCCTGCCCCAAACTATGTTGCTGTTAAAGCTACCTTATGGGTGAACCGCATTTTTTGCTGCGCACGCATATGATGGTTGCCTATTTTAAGTTCCTTTACAGCAGCTCAGTGTAGGGCGGATCATTAGTTACAACACCTCTGATCTGAAAAATAAAGAGACGGACGGGGGCACTGAAAGAAAGATGTCTTGGCAGCCCATTGCCTTTTGGGTCTGTTGGTCATGCAGACGCTCAGTTAGCCCCAGGGTTACAGAAAACACTCTCAACACCTCAAACCTCGAACCTGAAAACCCAAACTTCAGAAATTACGGATGACCGGAAAATCATCTTGCTTCTGCTAGAATACTGTTATTTAGGTCGCGTCTTGTTTCGCTTGTTCCAGTGACTTCCTTTGCAATCGTATGTCCTCAAGCAGCTGCAAAGGCCTAGTACCAACTTGTAGATGCTGTCTTGTACTGCGAGGCTGTTTTCATAACGGGCTTCCTGCTCCCACCTATGCAAAAGTAGAATGCGTTATCTTACGGGCCCGTTAAAGGATGCTTGCAGTGGAACACCCGAAGCCTTCCCGCTACTGTAGAGCCTGCTCCAGGCTGAGGCTGCAGTCGCTGCGGCCGAGGCCAACTATGCATCGTCGCACCTGGTGCGCTGCTCAGATGCGGCTTGCACAGTGCACTGCGATTTCACTACGTGTTTTTTGGGTATCTCGGTTTGAAAGATGTCTTTTCATGTACGATGAGACCATCCGGTCTGTTCGTTTGGATGACTTGTTTTGTTATTATTGAAGGTACAAAGGCTTGAGAGCGTAGCATTGAGAGTCTGCTCCAACACCTTGAGTGCATCCCCAGTGTCCATGTGGTGCACAGCAGGCCAGGACAACTGGCAAGACAGAGCGGGAGGCGCTAAGGGGTTGAGGTACAGAGCGCCCAAAAACTTAGGCTTCCTTCTTCGGCACTAGCCAGCTTTCTGTTATTCCGACAAGTCTGAGCACTCTTAGCCCGCTGCCTCTGCATATGCTGGGTATTGCTTTCAGCCAGTGGCTACTGGCATCCTGCTCGGCCTCCCACAGTGTTGGCTTCTTCTGGGAATTCTTGAAGTGAGCAGTTGTGAGCCTGAGGATCCACAATTAGACCTGTCGACCTTGTCAGCCCCTGTTGTGTTCGCAACCTTCTGGACATGCTTGATCATCTTTAAATCGTACTGGCCCCCGGAGATTTTGGCATCAGGTAATTCCACTGTGGGGACGGGGTTTTGCAATTGCGGGCGGGGGGGGGGGGCGGGGGGGGGTTCAAGACTATGAGGTGAACAAGTTGGCCAGCTGAAGACCTTGTTTCGCATGCCTGCCGCCAACCCTGGACATTGCCTAGCCTAGTAACATCCTAATCTCAAGGCCCCACCTCACCCCAAAGTGTCATGGAGGCCAAGCGGCAAGCTGTTCAGCAGCAGCGGATAGTGTGGGCCCTAGTGAACGTGGATCATCAAGGTCGAAGGCCCGGCTACCTCAAGTCAATCACAATCCGCAGATTCCTGTGTTCTTCATTCTTCGCTCTGTAGAGTCACGCCTGGGGTCCCCATATTTCATTGCTTCATTTCTGTCGCTGGGAGTCGCAGTGACGGGAGAGGATTTCTTCAGGTCCTCCAGCCGCAGTCAAGGTGCCTCAGGGCCGGTCCCCGTTTCAACCTGCATGTTGGACACGCCTGCAACGCAGAACCTCCACATCAGCCCGGTGAATCCTTCTAGGGAATCCTCGTGCATCACCCGTTTTGCCCGGAGGGGCAGCTTGAGACTTGATTGAATCCTGGTAATGCCTCCTTTGAAGAGACATTTGCTCCCCATGAAGTCTTTGAGCACCAAGGCACAACGCATTCGCCGAGCAGCCCAGCGGGCAGAGGCGCAAAAAGGGAGTGTTCTGATATGGCAGCAGTCAGGATTAGCTCGGGCATTGGCATGGTCATGGTCATGGTTGTAGGGGCGGCAGCCGTGGATGATGGATGGTGGGTGGTGGGTGTTGCGTTGAAGGCTGCCCTCGCACAACTGAGCACGCCCAAGAAGGGGCGGAAGAGGCGCTTGCGATTCTCATGCAGAAAGGTGACGGACTGGTAGAGTAAGAAATTCAGAAAGTAGCTCGAAGAAATGGGCAGTGCCAGACGAGGCCCGTATGACCGCAATTCACCCCACATACCCTGCTGAGTAATTCGTTCCAGATGTCTTGCACATGAAAGGTTCTTCAGCCCCTGACAGTCAGGTAGCCTTGAAGGATAGGACTTTGTGTTGATCGTGGCTTGCACATGTTAAGCTCAAGCTGTATTTGAGACAACCACTGTCTCCATAAGCAGCTCAGGGTTCCAAGCAGCAAGCTACGCAAGAAAACATGGCTTTCACGCCCTTTGAATCCGGTGTGGGTGGCCTCCTGATCGGCCTCTCAGCTGCCCTTGCATACTTGGCAGATGGGAAAATCACAGGGATCAGTGGAATCGTGGGGCCCTTTTTGCGGGGTGTTGGCAAGTGCGAGCCGATGAAGGATGGCCAGCTTTGGAAGGCTCTTTTCCTGGTTGGCTTGGTGGTCGGCGGCCTGGTGAACTTTGCGTTCAACAAAGATTTTGCTTATCCGCCAGCCTTAGATATCTCAGTGCTGAGGTACTGCTTGGTGGCGTTTGTGTGGGGATAGGCACCCGTTCTGGCAGAGGTTGCACCTCCGGGCATGGCATCTGCGGTCTTCCTCGTCTAGCTCCACGCAGCTGGATCGCCGTTCCCTGCTTCATGGGCATTGCAGCAGCGACTGTGGCCGTGACCCGGCACGCTGCCAAGCTGGATACTAGCGGTCCATGGCAGGTGGCAGAGATCCAGTGGCCTCCTAAGTGGGAATTTCCAGTGGCAGCTGCCGCCTCAGGATTCTTTCTAGCTACCTTGGCGGTGTTCCTGCCCTCGAGGCCTTGGAGCTTTGTGTCACCCATGGTGTGCGGCATCATCTTCGGTTCGGGCCTGGGCGTGGCTGGCATGACCTCGCAGGCAAAAGTCCTGGACTTCTTGGATTTCGGAGGGACATGGGATCCAAGCCTGGCTTTCGTCATGGGCCTTGGGCTGTGTGTCTCTTTCCCGGCCTTCCTGCTTGCAGAGAGGGAGGGACGGAGGCCTCTCTGCGAGGACTGCAGCTTCGAAAAGCCTTCTAAGACCGGGAACTATGGGTCCCTTGTCCTTGGCTCCATCTTCTTTGGTTTGGGCTGGGGCCTGGTCGGCATCTGCCCTGGACCAGCTTTGGCTGCCACTATCCCCAACTTGGCTGGCGGGGGTACCGGCCTCTCCTTCAGCCTTTGTGTACTGCTGATCCTTGTGTTCTGGCTAGTGACAGACCGTGCCATCAACTGCATAAACGCTCGGATGGCGTCCCCAATTGCGAACGAACTCGCAGACGACAAGGCCTAGATGATCGTAGCATGCGAGATGTGCAAAGAGTTCCTACAGTCTCCCAACGTGCTGGAAGCACAACTGTTTCAAATTCTGGTTTCAGGCGCTGTCCTGATAACCCCGGGGGGGGGTCCGGCAATCTACTGTAGCACACCCAGGATTAGCCCTCGGCTGTCCTCTTTCAAGAATATCTGCAGAGCGACTGTGAGCAGATTCAAGAGTAGCGGGAGCCAAAATCATCTTCATGAAGTCTCACACGCTGTCCATCGTCTTCAGCCACTGTCGCGATGCAGCTTCTGATTCTAAAGTAATTCTAGTCTGCAAGCTGGCGGGCTCTTTTGCTGCAGGGTTGCCTGAGTTCCTGTTTTTTTGTATGAAATTGATTTCAAGGAGTGCAAAATGCACAGTCCTCCACTGCTCACGCAGCAGCTGCTGAAGTGAAAAACAGGTACATCCTTGCCCCCTTGTTGTGCGAACCCGTGCCCTGGCACTCTGTCTCAACCCCCGGCAGGCGGCACCGCGACCTGATTCCCATGAGCAGGCTGGGTCCTGGATTCCCTGCTCTGGCTCCGGCCCAGGTCTAACATGCCCGTGGCCCGCTTAGGGTTGCTGCAGGGCTTCTGGGTCCTTCAACTCAAGGGGATGGCAGGGAATCCAGGATGGCTGAGCGCAGCTGCTGCACCGCTACACTGCCGCGACACCGCTGCACCAGCTCAGCTTAGAGTCTTAGAGGGCCAGGAGAAAATTGCTTCAGGAGTTCAAAGCGATGAGCTCCATCTTGCATCTTCTGCGCAGTCTTTGAAGTCGCATGCCCGCTTTGCTTGGCTCAGCTTGAGCAATCGCTAGCAATCCTTTAGCTCGCTTGCAAGGCATTCAGCCCATGAAATTCTAGGCCAAAAAGCAGAAGAATGTGAGGCGCATGTAGAACGACGCAGGCTCCCTCCCCATTCCCCTTCCTGATCCGATCCTCGTGCCTGTCCGGCATTTTCTTTGAAACGCTTCCTGGTGAGACGCCTGGGTCTCGGTGAGTCATTGATGAGGTCCATTCGAGTTCTTGGTTGGTGTTGATCCTCGACCCCTGGAGAGGCCCATCTAAACTCCCGGTATCCCCCTTAAGAACCCCTATAATACTCCCCTATATAATCCCTCATATATACCCCCAGGACCATTTGCAAAACCCAGCAGCTCGGGATCAAGAGCGGTTTGCCTCTTTTTGCCTGGATGCCTGCCATACGAACCAATGTTAATGTCCGTCGCCCCACTTCTCCGGCAAGTGGGGGAGGGAGTGCTGTGCATGCCGTGCGAAGCAGGCGATTAGCCAAATCCATCAACTTTGGGAACATCATGAGTGCTGAGGAGGCAGCAAGCTTTGAAGAGGAGCTCTTCGAGCTTCCTGACTTTGTCACCGATGGCTTTGACCCGCACCTTCTGGGTCGATTGAAAGCAGCTGAAGGGTCTATGCTTGCCGCCAAAGCGCGGGTCGGAGCGTTGAAGACGATTACTGCAGCTGATGCTGAAGAGCTTTGCAACATGCTAGGCCTCAGCGTCGCGATGCGAATTGAAAAGTCCAAGGCAAAGAAGTCGGATCTACTTCACGACTTGGAAGCCCGGCCTGACAGCCTCGATCTGGAGGGCTTCGTGCTCTTATCGGGACCGCTGATGGGTTTGCCACTGCCCGCCCTACGATTAGTTCCTGATGAGGACCAGTCCCCTCTGAGCCTCGAAGAGATGCTCGAGTATCCCGAAGCCGAGGCAATCTTCAAGAGATTAGCCTTGGACGAACATGGACGCTTGCCAAGCAAAGTCTTGGCCACAGAGCTGGCAACGCCCTCCTCCGAAGTGTCTACCTTCTTTGCGGAGAGGGCCATGGAATGTTCGCAGCCAATGAAGAGCCGGGCGAAGCTTGTCGGGCTCGTAACTTGGCGGATCGAGCGTGATGATGCATTGGGCACGCTCTTCTTCACATTTTTGCTGCTGCTTGTCCTGTACTTCTTGGTGCAGGAAAACCTGATGATCCACAGCCGCCAAAAGGCGGAAAGTGGAGTCGCGCAGTACTTATCTTCCTTTGGTGGCAGTCTAAACGGACCGTTCCTACAAGAGCATGTTGCAGATGTGGCTTCCTTTTGGAACTGGGCGCATCATTCTGGGCTTCCGGCCATCCTTGGAATGCCGGTCATAGATCGTTTTGGACAGAGACGGCTGCATGTGGCAGGATTCAACGTGCTTCTGGGTGGGAGCTTCTCAACATATTTCACACCAGGGCCCCATAGCAAAGTTGGAATCCTCTGACATATCACATGTCCTTAAAGTCCTCGGAAAGTCGAACAATCCCCTTCTTTGAGAACCCTTTCAGGTGATGTGATGTTGTCGCACACCGCCCAGGATGGAGCTGTATCCACCAAGTGGCTGTTGCACACAGACACGGCACAGGACTACCTCGCCAACTACACCGGGGACTACCTGGGGGCTGCCAGGGCTGCTGTGCAAATGCTTCGGAGAACGGACTCCGACTTGAACGACCCCTATTCTGAGGAGATCGCCCTTAGCTTCAACCTACACAATGCTCCGGCCAGCATGTTCTTGAACATCCAGGTGCGCTCGCGCTTCTTCCGGACAGGGGATATTGATGTGCGGATACAGCCAAGTGCTTGCATGGACAGTGCTGAGCTTTCTGCAACCCAAGCGGTGCTGGACATCCTCCTTGTGGTGCTCATCAGCTGGCTCGCCCTGGCGGAAGCCAAGGTGCAGGGGAATACAAGGGTTTAGGGTTTAGGGTTTAGGGTTTTGTGGTACTGGTACCCTTCTCGGGGGTGGGAAAATGCACATACACAGATAAAAGCACGCATGGCCATGTAAGGTGACACTGTAACTCTTCCCCCTGTAGCTGTCCAACACAAGGATGCCTTTGCGGCTCTGATGCACGGCTGCCGAGCCTTCACCTCCTACATTGGCTTCTGGAATACTGTCGACTGGGCTTGTATTGGTTTGGCCATAGTGACAGCCTGCATTTGGGTACTTACTGGCCTGCGAATTGATTCTGAAAACCTGCAGTTCGCTCGTCAGGAGGGCTTTGACCCAATGGCTTCAGACGAGGAGCAGCTTAGTGTGATGCAGGAAGAGCTCCTGAATATCCAGAACTGGCTGCTCTCCGTCCGAGTGCTGACATGCTTGCTGACCCTAACGGTAATCATGAAGTTCTTCAAAGGATTCCGGGCGAATCCGAGACTGCAAATTGTAGCAGATGCCTTGATGAACAGTGCCAACAACATAGCACACTTCTTCATGATCTTCTGGACCTTGTTTTCCTGCTTTGCCGTGATTGCACATGTCTTGTTTGGCAACGACATCGTAGAGTTTGCTTCCTTGGGCAACAGCCTGGAGGCCTCGATGAGCACCCTCATGGGGGAGTTTGAGTGGTATGTGCGTGCCTCAAGCGTGAAGTCGGGTCTGATGAGCTCAGGAATGCCCATTCTTGCCGTGCATCTTTGGTTCGTCGTTTACATCTGCTTCGCTCTTCTGGTGCTCTTCAACATGCTTCTTGCTATGGTTCTGGACAGTTATGCAGCAGCGGCGCAGGTGTTGACAAAAAGGGCCGATGCACCAACAATCATCCTTCAGACGTGGAGATATTTCCAGCGCTGGAAAGAGACGCTTCGCTTTGTGCCGCTCCGGCACCTGGCCAATCAACTCTACGACTTGGACTGCCACCGGCAGAAGGTTGTGACAACAAGCTCGTTGCAGGAGGCATTCCCCTCGATGAAGCAAAAGCAGGCTGAGTGGGTGATGCGCACGCTCTTCCAAGAAGATAAGCGGGCGAAAGCCACGCAGAAGGCTCTGGAGGGCCAAGACCAGAGGCATTTCTTCACCCAGGAGGGTCCAGACCCGAGCTCCATCGCCTCAGCGTGCCTTCCGGCATTCAAAGCAGCTGCAGAGAGCTCCTCGGCAGAGCTTCTGACACGGCTGAGCGTGCTTGAGGCGAAGATTGACGCCTTCTACGGACATGCTGGCCTGATGAAGGAGAAGTCCTACGAGAGTGCTCTTGGCACAGTGGCCAAGGAGGTCGAGTCTGGAGTGACACGACCGGAGGTGATGTGCTGCACCGTACCCGGCGAAGCACGTCTGTCAGTGTGAGCCTGATGGGACACATTAACGGGCTGCATGCAAATGTGTGGGAAAAAATGAGAAAGCTCTAGATGTATTTTTCTGTAAGCTAAGCACAGCTAGACCCAGAACAGGCCTTTCAAGAATCTACATCACGTGCTTAAGGTCCGTCCTTCGCCATGGTGCTGCCCCCGGAGCTCCAGATCTATGCGGAGAACATCCTGCGGCCGCCGTCTCAGGTTGAGAGTTTGGGGATATGAGGCTTTGGGGGTTTGGAGGACGGGCGGCTTTCAGATCAATGCTCCGTCTTGGATCGTGCAAGATGATTTAGCTATCGCTGGGAGCCGTGTTCAAAGAGCCCTGTTGGCCAGAATTAGGATATACAGTCCTGCTCCCTGCAAGCAATCCCAAATCTGCCGCGCAGCTTAACCCTAAAATCTTGAGCGCTCACAGTCCACGGGGTGTAAGTCAGGCCTCATGCCTGGGATTCTGGGAATGTGCGGCACGAATGGTCTTGTACTGGTAAGAGTCCAAGACATGTTGCAGGGTCTTTCGGCAATGCGACATGGGTCCAGGGGTATTAAAGTCCCCAAAGCCAAGAAGCTACGGTTGTTCTATGAGGAGAATACAGTCTGACCTGGCAACAAAAGTGCTGCTTAGAAATGGCATATGATGGTAAACACAGCCCGCCTGCGTATCTTGTGGACTTGAAGGAAGGTGGATTCCTGCCCTGTCGCACTATTAGTTGGAATGCTAGGACTCTTTTGCCAATTCTACAAGCATATTCACGTCATCTCATGATGTGACTTCTGTGAACCTCCTAAGATTGGCTTACATCCTCCAACTCCCCAAGCCCTGATCAGCCTCAAATCCAGGCGCTTCCCCGAAGAGTTCATGGCCTTGGGCGCCCCGAACCTCGAGGTTTGGTGAGTGGATTCTACTGCATGTGAACACACCTTTCTAGTAGGCTAAAGCCGCTGGCCCAAGCATGTGGGATGCTTCTGCAACCGAGTTAGCGCGAACATCTGCTTCTTTTCTGCAGGAGATCTATGACTTGCGCCCGAATGGGACATGGCCGGGACCTTAATCGATCTCCTCCCAGATGTGAAGTGTCCTTCTCAGCATATTTACATGTCTCTCTCCAAATCCATCCCGGGAAAGCGTGGGAGGGTCCCAATTTCTAGACACAGCTATGTCAATGGAAGTATCTGGATCTGCTGCAGATGTCATGATGAAACCAGCAGGGTTTTGTCTTGGTATCTTTTGCTAAGACCTTACTGGTTTCTTGTTGTGGAGACAACATCAGTATTCGGGAGCTCCCAGTAGAAGAGCTGTTAGCCAAATGCAGAACTGAAGGACGCTGATCAGCCCACCACATAGCACACTGCACACTTTGTTCTCTAGCAGAGATGCCAGAAATTCTAACTGCCATGCACCAAGCCGAGGTTGTCCTATAGTAAATTACTGCATCTAAAGCTTTGGCTCTACGTCCTCAAAGGTTCTGGTGGCTAGTAGGGGATGGAGGAATGGATCTCTGTAGCCCCCTGCTTTTAGTCCTGAAAGCAGTCCTTTATTTCACGCTCACTAGTAGTCAGAAGCTTGAACCCACCACTGCACCTTGAACCTTGTATCCTAACCCCCACTAGGTGACCAACGCACAAGGATCTAGCATCATGATTGTCACCACAACAGCAGGTCGCGAAAGATGGTTGAAAGCAGCGCCGAGAAGACCATTGAAATTACGCTGAGGCATCTGAGTTGTTTCACGAAACACAATCCTTGGCTTAAGGCTAAGGAGTCTTCAATCTAGGGTTTTGCAAATACCCAGGGTGTATAAGGGGCGCGGTCTTCACGAAGCCCCAACCTGAATGCCAAAAATCCGGATGAGCTCACAGATCAGCAGCACACCATCTCAGAGACATTCTACTTCATCCAGACCCGCAACGAAACCAAGCAAATAAATTCCTCAGGATCGTATGGGATTGTATGGCGCCTCGTGTTCGTTCTTAGGCCCTTCTTTCTCTGGGTGACCGTGCCTGCAACAGAGTTGAACACGAAACAACAGCCGCAAAGTAAGGTGACCCCATGCAAAACACTTCAATGTGAAGTACAATCTGAAGGCTGCGCCAGGCTAAACCTTAAACCCGAAGCCGGAAGCCTTCAAGGTAGCCTGAACTGCAAATCCTCAAGAAGCCTTCGCGGTAGGCGGTGGCAAGCACCTGTACCAGCATATCAACAAGCTGCGGGCCAAGTCAAGGGAGCTTCTGACGCCTTCAACACAAAGCCCTAAACTCTAACCCTGAACCCCAAACCCTAACCGCTCTAGATCTTGCACCGTACCCTTAGACCCCAATAAAGGGGCCCTGAGGTCAGATCTGCGGATTTTGGTAGGATTGCCGCTTTGCTGTACATTCACGGAACCTCCACCCACGCACAATACCAGCACCGTTGGGTCGCAGGTAACATCCCTAAGGTTAGGTACTTGATCAGATACATTGGCTGCAACACTTTTCTGCGGGGTCCCGTACAATGAGATCACACAAGGTTATGGGAGCACCGCAGGATTCCTTGGTGGGCGAGGCTAGCAGCAATCCATAAATGCCAAAGAGGAGCATGCAGGGCTGCAAGCCCCATATGAGCTATAGTCTAAACTCTTTGAAGGGGTGGGATTATATAGGGGATTATAAGTTAGCAGAACCCTTGCCCATTTTGGGGGGTTTCTTATGTTAAATTTATCTAAATCAAAATCATTAAAATCAACATCTTCTAATAACATTCCTTGTTGTGTTCGTTTTTGTCTTTCTGGCAATATTCTTAATCTTTGTGTTCTTGCTTCCTTAAACATTTCTTCATAAGTGGGGCGTAATCTCAACATATATTATTATATAGATTAAACTCATAACAGCACTTCTCGCTCCTGCTACCACTGCTTCCTTTACCGCTTCTTTTCCTGCATCTAATACAGCACTACCTACTGCTTTCGCTCCACTTGCTATCGCTCCTCTTATTCCACTTGATGAAGAGCCACCTTTGCATTTCTTCATGTTCCGCCATTCTTCCATCCTACTTCTCAAAAGTTGGTCATTTATTTCATCAGTCCATTTACCAGTCTGTATTAATCGTTCAACAAAATTTACCAAGTAATCTTTTTTTGTTCTTGTTCTTCCTTTACCTTTTATTTTAAGGTTTGCCGTTTCTTCTTTTTGTTCTTCAGTTAGTTGTATTCCTCTTAAATGTAATTGGTATAATATATCATCTACTGAAACATCTTTGTTTTTCCATCTATCTATATTTTCATT
>CAJNIZ010046573.1:1035-12273 GCA_905231905.1 Symbiodinium pilosum
CTCAAATTCACCGTTATTTGTAGTGCTTTTGACACATGACGTAAGTGACACAAGTAGTGAATCATAAAGGGAAAAGGCTAAAGGTTGGTCCTAGGGGGGGGTTACCATATATATATATATATGCGTGTGTGTACATACATGTGTGTATGTGTATGTACATATAGATTTATACAAACACATATCAGCATCTACACAATGAAACTATACAACCCCGCAAGCCGTCAAAACCAATCCTTGAAGATGATCCTGAACCCAGTGCCTACAATCTTCCAACGTTATCTCCCCTAAATTTTAAAGTCTAAGCCCTAAACCCTAAACCCTGAATCCTAAACCCTAAACCCTAAGCCCTAAACCCTAAATCCTAAACCCTAAACCCTAAGCCCTAAATCCTTCAAAAGAAACGCCTTATCTCGGACCACCACTGTTCCCAACCTTCATGTCCTAGGTTTGGTGCTTGGAATTCAAAGGTTTCGCATAGTCCCCCTTAAGTAGATAGAACATGGCTTAGGAAAAATTTCAATAAAATCCCCATATACCCCATATTATATCTACTTAAGGGGGGCTATAAGCTTTTGGGAAGTCAGGCTAGATACTGAGGGGCGTAGGACTTTTGAAGTTTGGGATTTGAGCCGTAGTCTAAACTCCCATCTCACCCCTACTAACCCCTGTAATACTCCCCTATAGAAACCCCTATATAACCACCTTCAGAGAGTTTCGACTAAGGCTCATTTGGGGAAAGTCGCGAACTCTCATGCGCAAGCCTTCCAAAAAAAATCCTGAAGGTTGGCTTACAGGCTGTCGGACTAGCAACTACGCGTTTTAGAGTTTCAGGTTTAGGGTTTTGGGTTGATGCTGGGACATTGGCTCAGCCCGACGACACCCAAGACCTGCAACCCGGGCACCTCATTCATGTCTGTTCAACATTAATTCTTGTTACTCGTGGTTAGTAAGGAATATGAGGAAATAGAATCCCTGTATAATGTATTCCCTTATTCCCTTCTAACCACCAGTTAGATTTTCAATGGTAGAAATGAAGAATCTACTCCCTGCGTCAGCGGCAGCCCATTTAGCCAAAATTTTAGTTGAATGTTTGGGCTCCTGGATTTAGGATTTCAGGCGCAGGCTCTGTCAAGTCTGACCCCAGCTCGAATATCCCAACCGTTGCCGAAAGGAGTTGTAGCGCGCAAGGAGGTCCACTGGCATAGACAGAGCTGCCAGCTTCGCTTGGGCCATGCAATCGAGGCTGTTGGTATGTTGGTCGTTGTCAACCTGCGGGAATCCTGGGCTGCAAGAATTCCAAAAACGAAAATCCCGTGCGCAAGCAAACAATGTTGCAAACCTGTAACCAAACCCCTGGACCCTAGTACCAAAATAGTTCTAAAGGCAGACCTGACTCGATGCAGGTCTTGTTGTCTGCCGGCTGAGCGCGCAGAGGCCCATTCGGCATCCGTTAAGAGGCCTGCCGAGTGGGTGTCATTAAGGCCTTGGGGTTTGGGATTTAGGGTTGAACGTCTCAAATTAAGGAGGTGCTTGGGGAATAGAGTCTGATGTGAATGCTAGGTTGTTTCGAGTGGTCCTGCAATTTAGTTGCACGTGTGGGGCTACCATTCTTCGTTCGAATGCTTGACCAAGCGCATATGACTTGTGCCTTCCGGCTCGGATAGGCTTTAAGGATTGGGGCTTTGAGTTTGAAGGTGTCCCTTGGGTTTGAGGTTTAGGGTTTTGGTGTGTCTTAATTGAGGCTTGATACAGGGCACGACGGGCTCTTAGCCTTCCTTTCCTAGAAATAGGATTTAGGGTTTAGGGTTTAGGGTTTAGAGTTTAGGGTGAGTCTTTCACCCTGACCCTAAACTCCTACTATCCCCCTAAACAATGGAGAATCAAATGGAAAAGAAAATGGAAAATGAAATGCAAGCTGCTATGTATAGGGTTATGTAGGGGATTATAGGGGTTGGAGTCTGAACTCCGAGTATCCCCCTTACTAACCCCTGCAATACTCCTCGATTAGAATACCCGATGTAACCCCCTTTGACCTTAAACCCTAATCCCCTACATAACCCCCTTCAAGGAATTCAGACCATGATTAGTTTGTAGTCACCCTTTAGTACATAGAATATGGGGTATATGGGGATCTTATAGTATACCCAAACCCATAGTCTTATCTATTTAAGGGGGACTCGAACCCTAAACCCTAAATAGCAGTTTCCCTCTCATTTTCCATTTATCCCTATATAACCCCAAATATATACCCTACTATAATTAGTTTCTATGCCGGCCTTCAAACCAGAAGGCCAGCAACTTGTCCAGCTCCACGTCAAAGCCTTCTGAGGAGCCTTACTGAGTGGTTTAAAGTTTAGGGCTTAGGGTTTAAAGTTGTAGGGTTTAGGGTTTAGGGTTTAAAGTTTAGGGCTTAGGGTTTAAAGTTTAAGGCTCAGGGTTTAAAGTTTAGGGCTTAGGGCTTAAAGTTTTAGGGTTTAGGGTTTAGGGTTTTAAGTTTAGGGCTTAGGGTTTAAAGTTTTAGGGTTTAGGGTTTAGGGTTTAAAGTTTAGGGCTTAGGGTTTAGCGCCTCTAGTCCCCCTTAACTATATAGAATATGGCTTGGGGTATATTGTAATAAGATCCCCACCCATACTCTATTTAATTAAGAAGGACTATAGGCCTTAGGATTTAGGGGTTTTGGGGATTTAGGCCCTGTAGGGATAATGTAAACAAACCGGAAGAGAAGCTGAAAATTAACTCCAGGCTGGCAGAATGGCGGGGGTCATGAAAACACTAAGCCCTAAACCCTAAGCCCTAAACACTAAATAGGGATTATTGGGTATATGTTGGGGTTATATAGGGATAATGGAAAAGAAAATGGAAACCACTATTCAAGGGGTGTAGGGTAGTTTCCATTTTACTTTCATTATCCCAATATATCTCTAATATTACCCATAAACCCAGAACCCTGATAGTTAGAGACTCCAAGGCTTCTGGGTTTTGAGAGTCAGGGTGTGGGGCTTCAGGGGATGGGCCGCATAGAAGAGTTCACGTCCTCAGGGCTCTATGTGGGAAACGTATCCTTTACAGACTCCAACCCTAGGCACATAAACACCCCCAAAAAGATCACTCCATCCTTACACCTTTCAGGGAAGCCTCCCACAGCTCAAAATAAGTCTGTATGAGAATTGGGAAGGACCCCCTCAATTCCCTCGTGCACCCTATATGTTCCACTTTGGCCGCCCAGCCAACGGCACCTGTCATGCGCTCGTAGTCCACCCGATGGGTGTCGTTCGCAGGGGCCTCGAACATGGCCGTCATATTCCTCGGCTGACCCTAGCATAATCGAAAATGGCTCACTGTAGGTAGGGTTTATATTAGGGTTATATTGGGGTAATGGAAAAGAAAATGGAAACTACTATGATGGGTTATATAGGGATTATAGGGTAGCTGTTCATCAAAAAGTTTTTGGGGCTCAATTGAGCGCCCTGGACCGTAGAATGGCCCTTACTGGAAAGCATGGAATACCTGCGGAAACATCGGCCTTTTCTGGGCTGCTGTTAAAGAACTTAAGTTAAATAGTAACTAATATAGTGTCCCCAATTTAGCAACTTAAAGTTAATTCCTTAACAGCAACCCTAATCCCCAATCCCTAAACCCTAAACCCTAAACCCTAAAACACTAAACCCTAAAGCCCTAATGCCCTAAAGCCCTAAAGCCTAAACCATTCCTGAGCCCTCCCTCCGGGTTAGGCAGCACAGCTTCCCTACTTGGCGGCCGGTAATATATATATATATATATGTAGGTTCGGGTATCCTCCTTAATAACCCCTATGATAATCTACTATAGAACACCCTTTAAGGAGTTTAGACCCTAAACCCTAATCCCTAAACCCTAAACCCTAATCCCCTCTATAACCCCCCCTTTAAGGAGTTTAGACCCTAAACCCTAGGCCCTTAACCCTAAGTCATGCCTGACAGCCAAACCACGGAGTGATTAGCACAGCCCAGGCTCAGAATGAAACCTACACATCTTATTTTGGGCTTAGAGTTTTCGGTTTAGGGTTCGGTTTAGGGGTTTAGGGTTTAGGGTTTAGAGGGCTTTGGGTTTAGAAGACTTTGGGTTTAGAGGGCTTAGGGTTTAGGGCTTAGGGTTTAGGGCTGAGGGCTTAGGGTTTAGGGCTTAGGGTTTAGGGTCTAAACTCCTTAAAGGGTGTTCTATAGTAGATTGATTATATAGGGGACTACTATAGGGGTTATTAAAGAGGATACCCAAACCTACATATATGTGGGTACCCCTAAATAATAGGCTCCGTAATGAAATTCATAACCAAAAAAGGGCCCATAATTTTCAGAACAACCCATATGTGTGTATATCTGTACAGAGTTTAGGTTTTAGGCTGTTTCTTGGGTTCAGCTGTGCTCCTGGTTCGCTGTGACCGCATCCGCATTCTCTTCTTCTACTACTACCACCACCAACAACAATGAGAATAATAAGAACGGCAGCAGAAACAATAACAATGGGCTCTAAGATACCTGCAGACCACAAAAAGCCAGCCCAGAGTCTCCACGATTTCCAGCATCCGTCCAGCAAGAAATGTGACTCCTGCCTCACGATAGCTCTTGGTGTATGGGGTACTGTTAGCTATGCTGTGGTTCAAGATTTTGATTTGGTTCAAACTAAAACGAAGGCGGAGCAGGCATCACGATCTTCCCATGATGCCACTAGAAAGTTCAAGCCGAAGAAGGAAACAACATGAGAAAGCTCGACCGTGAACACTCGACCTCGAGCGCGCACATCAGAAACCCTAATAACAAGAGCCCTTAAGCTCCCAAATCAAAACCAAACAGACACATACACATTTTTTCGCTCACCTGTGCATCCATTGTCATAACCAAGGGGGTGAGCGCCATGACATTCCTCAGCATACTTCTTCGCATCAGGTTCCCAATTCCAGGGGTTTACTTCCGGCGACTAATAAGGATCTAGCTCGAGGGAAACATGAATATTTCAGTTCTTGCAAACTGGATGTCTGGGTGGTAAGGCTTCAGGACACACAGATCAAGGGATTGCGTGTTACAAAGGCTGCGCAAGTTTTCCAATTTCAGGACTGCCGAAATGGTGCAATTCAGAGCTTGAAGGCTTGGAAGATAAAGAGGGAGGTGAAGGGATTTACAAGGATGTATGACCCATAGTCCATAGTCTAAACTTCTTGTATCTCCCCTTACGACTCCTCTAGTAGTCCCTATATCATCCCCTACTTTTACGGAGTTCCGAATTATGACGTATATCAAAATGTATGAAGCTGCAGAGCTGGGGATACAATCCCTTGGGAATTAAAACTGAGGGTTGACAGCTTCCGGGTGTGGGACTTCGGGTTTAGGTCTGAGAAGTGCAGACAGGCAATAAGGCTTAGGGTTTAGTGTTTAGGGTTTAGGGTTTAGGTTTAAGGCTTCCACCCTTACCGCAAGAAGGAAGTATGAGTAATCAATACCAGTGTGACAACCCATGATACATGGACTCATCAACAGCCTAGGTACCCTCCGCCAACAAACCGAAGGCTTTCAGAATCGACCAATCTGTCAAGCCCAGGGTTTAGGGTTCAGGGTTTAGGGTTTAAGGTTTCAGGCTTGGGGTTTAGAAGCAAGGATAACAGAGCACACAAGCTCGCAGCTGGTTCAATTCTTCGGGCAAAGGTATACGGATGCTTCACAGATGTGATAACGAGCAGAATCAGGCAGACAGATGGCCAACAAAACCTGTGCAAGACACCTCTCAAGTAACCCAAGACCGAATTGACCCGGAGTGTGTCTAGCGGGTTCTCGAGGAAAATGTCTATCTAGGGCTCAGGAGAGCCCGAGTCTCAGGGTGTAGAGACGTTGAAGATCGAAAAACTGCCAAGCATAAGGTGTTGGGCGGGTGCAGGCTTTAGGATTTAGGGTTCAGGGTTTAGGGTTCAGGGGCCAATGAGCCTTCGTCTACCTGACCTCGGGACTAAAGTTCTGGCACCCTAAACCCTAAACCCTTGATAGACCACCCTATACCCCCCAAGTATCCCCCTGTAGGTTCCCCAAACCTAACTTAGGCCCGTAGCTCACATGATCTACACCCTAACCCACCCCGGCCATCGGCCTGACATGATCAGACAATTACAACAAAACACACATTACTCAAAACAACAAAGGACGCCACCAAATGATCACAATAGAACAAACATGAGAGAGCCCAGCTAAACTTAAGCTGAGCTTCAAGGGCTCTTCCCCCCGCACGTGGTAGCAGTACGCCTGGGGCTTTGCAACTTCTTTCTGGTGATCTGTGTTGAGTTCGGTTGCGTCTGTGGCTGCACCTCAACATAATGGTGTCGCTTGTGGCCAGAGTGAATGGTGACGGTGCTGTTTCAAGCCGTGATGGTTACAGCCATCCCAAAATCACGGCAGGGGAGGTCGGGTCGTTGTTGCGCGCTCTTGACGAATCATCCTGGTGATGTTTTGAACCTTCCCGGCGTCGGGCAGGCAGCATGCTGGGGACCCCACTGCTACAACTGCTCAGGTGACAAGGGAAAATAGAACTTAATACTATGGAACATGCATTCGCAGATCCCATGCTTGTTGACTTGGCTACAGAAAAGGCAACAAAATCTGGAACCGCGAATCCGATAAGAGTCTGGAGCATGGTCAATGAACAACCACAGAGTGGCACGACAACTTCTACTACTACAGCTACCCTGAAGTCACATACATCACCTACCCCGGTCCTACTTACAAAAAAACAGCTTCACACTGTGTTGACAGCATACATGTAATATCCATCCCTCCCTAGCGATGTCATGTGAGAGAAACGCACAAAGGCATAAGGTTCAGTAATATCCGAGCTTTGTAAAGCCGCTTCGTGTGGGAGAGAGTCAATGGGAAACGTGTGAATGTAAAATCCACCCTTGCCCGGCAGATGTCACGGAACGAACATCGAACAGTCCATCCATTCGCCAGGGAATGATTATTTATTTGAAGGTTCATGAGTAGCTATAGACGTTGGGTTACAACTCCCCCAAAGTGGGTAATCTTCATATTTTTGTGAATTAAAATGTTAGACGCACGCTTGAAATTATCCAGGGAACTGAGCCGAGGTGAGGTGGCAGTGGTTCGGCTGATACAGAAACCCTACGTACCTTCTGCCCCACAGAGAACTGTAGGAGTTCTTTAGGGTGTAGCGTTTAGGGTTTAGGGGTTTAGGGTTTAAGGTTTAGGGTTTAGAGATACCGAGGTCATGCTGGATACTAGTATTCATTGTTTGACCTTGGGCTCCACGGTGATTGAAACATCTTGGCAACAGGGTTTTGGGTTTAGGGTTTGGCAACGGTAAACACAACAAGGCTAAGGGTGTCACTTGAAGATCTGCATCGGGTTGAGGCGGTCTGGGGTATCTTTGGGGCCATTTCCCCTTACATTAACAGTCACCACACGAAACCCTAGCAGAGTTATAACAACCCCTTAGAAAAACACCTTTAAGGACAGTTACTGCAAGGGGGGGATTACCCAAAGTGTCGGGAACAACCCCCCACAACCTCAACCTCCAATCCATCCTTCCAACCCAAACCCTAAACCCTAAGCCATAAAGATCTCTAGCCCTCAGCCCCCTTTCAAAAACAGCGCCCTTTCCCGGGCTTCTGTGACCGAAGCGCTGAGGCGATCATATCCAGGGGGTCCCGAACCTCGGGTTTCTTTTGGGATTCCCTTCTAGGCTTCGGTTTAGGGTTTAGGGTTTAGGGTTGAGGGTTGAGGGTTTAGGGTTGAGGGTTGAGGGTTTAGAGTTTGGGGTTTGGGGCTTAGGGCTTGGGATTAAGTAGAGGCGTTCTTTTGGGATTCTGTTTTGACCATGAGATGCATGGAATCCGTGTTTAAATGCTTGTGAAGCTTCAGGGTTCGGGGCGGCTTCAGTCTATACAACCCTATTATAACCCTACATACTATAGTCTAAACTCCTTCAAGAGGGGTTATATAGGGCATTATATAGGGGACTACTATAGGGGATACTAAGGGGGATATTAGGTGTTTAGACAGTAGCTCATATATACCCCTATTATAACTCTATCTTCTCCTATATATTCCTTTTATCTGGGAGCTTTCTGCGGGCTTAGGGTTTAGGGTTTAGGCTTCAGGGATTGCTTTAAGGTTTTGGGCTTAAGGCTTGGTATTAGTCAGGGGGTAATTCCGGTTTATATGAGGGTTATTCATTGGGCACTGCCCTCACTCATTCACAACCTTTACTATGGACTGTTAATGGGTGGGGGCAGGACCCAAGTTATACAAGGATCTATGGGGCTATGTAAGTTTGGGATTCCTTGTAACAATGAAAACTGGAATGGAAAAGAACATGGACAGAAAGGGATCCGTTAAAAGGTTTATACCAATACATCCATAGGATTCTGGATTGTAACTATGGAGAATAAACAAATAGAAAGTGGAAATTGAAAGTTTAGGGATATGTACCCTATTATAATATAGTAGTTTCCGCTTTCTTTTCCAT
The DNA here is from genome assembly GCA_905231905.1 of Symbiodinium pilosum. Taxonomy (NCBI): domain Eukaryota; class Dinophyceae; order Suessiales; family Symbiodiniaceae; genus Symbiodinium; species Symbiodinium pilosum. The sequence continues at coordinate 9,538 of CAJNIZ010046573.1, forward strand.
TATCCCTATATAACCCCAATATATACCCCCATACAATCCACTTTCTTGTCCATTATCCCTATATAACCCCAATATATACCCCTATACAATCCACTTTCTTGTCCATCATCCCTATATAACCCCAATATAAACCCCAATATTATCCCAATGGTTTGGGGGGTAGGGATCTTAACCCTAAACCCTAAAACGGGCTTAAAAGCTTCGTGGGCTTGAGTTTCAGCCTTGGGGTTTGGAGCTAAGCTGTTTAAGGGTTTAGGGTTTAGGGTTTGTTGCTTGCTGACATGCCCCAGGGGTTTTAAGGCGAAAGCTTCAGTTAAGGTTTCGGGTTTAGGGTTTACGTTGTAAAAGTTTCGGGCGTGGCAATTGCGCTCAGAGCTATAAGGTTTGATAGCTTAGGATTAGGTCGGCAAGGTGTGTATTGCTTAGTCTTGGTTTGAGGCATCATCTTCAGACTACAGGATTCCGGACTTCCGCCTTGACCCACCGTAAACCCCAAGCTAAACCCCGCAAGCTAAACGCAAACCCTCAACTCTTACCCCTGAACTCCTAAACCCTCACCCTTAACCCAAACCCTGAACCTTAAACCCAAGCCCCAAATCTCTGTCATCAGCACCCTTAGACGGCCACCGAGGCACACTCCCCGCGACACGGAGGCCCTGTGGTGCAGCGGCGCGCTCGTGCGCCTCTCTGCGACTTTTGGGGATGCCTAGTGTTGAGGGTTCAGGGTTTAGTGTTTCAGGCTTAGGGTTTTGGATTTTGCTGAGGCTCCTGGGGGGTTTACTTGGAGGTACACAGGAATATAACACAATTATAGCTGGTAGTCATATGACCAATTAGAACCATAGTTGGTTTGCATATGTGTTACCTAAACCTGCACATAGGGGTTTTGAGTTTGGGCTGCAGGGGTTTAGGTCTAGGGGTTTGCGGGACCTCGCCAAATGGGTCTACGGATTTCACGGGAGTTTTGTTTCTTCAGGTTTGGGTGTGCAGGAAGCCCAGTTCTTCTTTGTGCTATTAATGTTATAGTATTTATTGTTATGAAGACTACTATTGTTAAGACGACTAACATTATCATTAGTACTACTATCTGAGCCATTGTCTTTGCGCCTGAGGTTTCAGGTTCAGGCCTTTGGTCTACCGCAGGATGTAGCCTAGATCTGACATAAGGAGTTTGCTGCTACACTGGGTTTAAGGTTTAGGGTTTAGGCTCATCGTTTTGACGGGAGCGAACAGCAAAGAACAAAATGGGATGGAATGGGATAGACTCGAACACAGTGGTACAGAACACAACGCAACGCACAGAACGTGCAACCTCAAAGAAATCCTGCGGTCTAGTCTTGCCACCTCTACAGCACACGTTAGTGTGATACATTGTCCGATTTGACAAAATATGATACGAATTCTGGCTGTTTCTCATAACCAACCATGTCCATAAAGGTAAATAGCCTTACTCAGCATGCCTCACAGGGAATGTGGCTGCTAAGGCAAGCGCCACTGTTAAGACAGAAAGGTGCGAGGTTTAAGGTTTGAATGCCCGGAGCCGTCCTCGACCTCCGGGGAGTACATGTCCACAAGCAGACGAATGGGCGCCGCGGGATTGGCGCATGTGACCGAAAGATAGCACCTCCAGTTTGAAACCGCGCGCAAAGAGAAAAAGGGTCCTAAGACCCAATCAGCCTCATGGGAATAGGGACTGTCATTCAGTTCGGGTTCGGGGTTGGGGCCCTGATGCCAAGGATCTGAGTGATGATCAGGAACCCTTAAGCGCAAAGCATTGGAAAGCCTTGGGCTCTGCAAACCCCAAAGCAACAGCAACACCCAAGCAGGCCATGGCGCGGTCGGGACCACTTGCCGATAACCTCGTCTGAGGCCCCAAGGGCGTGGAAAATGTCGTTTGTGAGATCCCGCCTGTGTTTAGGGTTTAGGGTTTAGGGGTTTAGGGGTTTAGGGTTTAGGGATTAGGGAGGCTTCCTTGACAAGAAGATTCTGCTTTACCATGTACAAGGACGGGTTGGGATGTAAGCTTAAGGGGCTTGTCTTGGGAGTTGGCCACTTGAGTTGTAGCTTTACGGTGGCACTAGCCGCCTAGTGAGGGTTTGGGGTTGGTGTTTAATCCCCTCCCCCTATTACTAAATACTCTCCATTGTGGTATATTATTACCAGTATTATGGGCATAAACCCTAAACCCTAAACACTGAACCCTCAACCCTAAGCTTTTTTAGGGGGGTGGGGGGGGTTAATATTTGGGGGAGGGGATTATGTAGTCGGTTTCGGGCAGTTCTCCGGACCCAGCATTTGAGTTGTTCTCCAAATTCTGGGCCACTTTGGGTTATGGGTTATGTTACGGCACCTACTATTTGGTACCAACACTTGGTGCCTGCAGGTTAAGAGATTTGGGATGTAGGCTGTATGTTCTTAGCGGATTATTTACGGGGATTGACAAGTATTTTAAAGTGTGGAGTTGAAATTTGAAACCCTAAGACCCTAAACCCTNNTAAACCCTTAAACCCTAAACCTAGGCCCTTCTTCAGGGTTCAGGGCCCTAAGCCATGAAGGCCGAACCCAAAATCCTACGTCTGTAGCCGCAAGCCCTAAGCTGTATCCCTGATCTATAGATTGGGTACTGCCCCCACCCAGTAACAGTCTATATTAAGGGTCCTATTAAGGGCTATATATAACCATATTATACTTATTATCCAACTGTTACTGAGGGGGGGGCAGTACCCAATCCATAAA
>CAJNIZ010046573.1:12373-24058 GCA_905231905.1 Symbiodinium pilosum
TTTTCCTTTATTCCCTATATTATCTTTATATATATATGTATATACTATAGTAGTTTCCATTTTCTTTTCCATTATTCCCTATATCGTCTACATATATATATACTATGGTAGTTTCCATTTTCTTTTCCATTATTCCCTATATGGCCTATATACCCATAGGGATCCTCCCGTTCAAGGGGAGCTTCAATGGATGGGAGCTAAGGGTTGGCGCAACCTTGGAGGATGGGCCAAGATCCCAGAAGTCTACCTGCCATGCTGAGGGCTAGGGTGTTGGGGGGTGTCTAGGGTTTAGGGTCTCCATACCTAGGGTTTAGGGTTTTGGGTTCAAGGTTTAGGGTTTAGGGTTCAGGGTGTCTAGGATCTAAGGTTTCAGGGTTTAGGCAGCTTTCTTTAGAATGCTAGCCTCGATCCTCATCCTGTGTCCGCAGAACCCACTCGAACGACAAACATGTGTTCGGAATGTAGAGGATATAGGGAATATAATGATTCCTGTAATCTAGCCCCTCCATAATGTATTGCCTTATCCTCTAGTAACCTCCAGGAAGTTTTTCTAAAATACGAGGCGGGAGAGGGCAAGTTCCACTAGTCAGGGCAGCGATCATAGGCCTTGCGGGTTTATAGTCCTAGCGAAGTAGGTAGAACAAGGAATTCCCCAGAACCATGCTAAGATCCCCGAGTACTCCATATTCTGTCTGCTTAAGGGGGGAACATAGTGTGTAGGGGTTCCCATACATCCAGAAATCGTCGCACACTCCCTAACCCTAAGCCCTACCTGAACCCCAAAAATAGGTAACATAGCCCAAAAGACCTAAATATAGCCCAAAAGGCCTTTATTCTACATACGTTTGGGGTTCAGGTAGACAGCCTAAACCAGGAGTCCTGCAATCTTCTGCAAGGTCACAATCGGGTTTGTGGCCGCCATCGTCGGACCTCTGTTTCTAGCTTGTTAGCTTAGCCACTTCTCCATGCGGACTGCCATTTGGACCATGTTGCAGGGTTTCAAAAAAGTTTTCTGGGGGGGGGTAGGGAAGCGATAAAATCATCTCAAGCAAGGATCCCAGGTCCTACAACCCCTCGAACTTTGATCGCACGATGCGGGAACGACACCCCCCACATCCACATATCAGACCGCGTACAGTCTACCCATGAGCTCAGAGGTAGCCCCTTGTTGATCGGAAAGCTACAGTCCCTTACCAAGAATATCACAACCAAGCTACAGTCCCTTACGAAGAATATCACAGCAAATACAACAGAAACTACATAGGAGCCCTGAACAAATCTGTACTCCTACACCCTAAAACCTCGAAGCATCACTGCGCGAGTCCCGCAGATTCCGAGCTTCGCGCTGCACTGTTGTTCAGCGCATGGCTCCGATAGTAGGACAACTTACAGGAGGTAAAAGTTGGTTGTGGGTAGTTGTGCTGGCCGGCTGAAATCTGATCAACAAGAGTTTGCCTGCTTGGGTTTGAGTGATAGCCTAGACCCTAAACACTCTAAACTCTAAACCACCAAAAAAATATGGAGGCAAGACTGTCGGCCTGTGGTGGTGTGGTGCTGATTGGTGATGCTGAGGCTGGGTAAGGCTCTGTCGGGGCCGTGCCCCTGGCAGGCTGGGTGGTCCAATCAATGGCTTAGGAAGGGAACCTGGGCTTCCTACCATACGAGTTGTTGAAGCTATGTGGGTGTGTGCTTGAGGCTTCAGGCATCACACTGTTGTGGCTTGCCTGTTTTGGGAACCATGAGTTGGTCCGCTAAACTACTGAACTACAGCTGGATCCGGCAGCAGCAACATACATGTGCGCAGAAGACATGGATGTTTTCTCTTTGATGCGTAGTAGGGAATGGAAGAACGGGTTGTATAGACGATGTCGTCTTTCGTCATGTTCCTGGGGGTAAAAAGGCCATTCATCAGGAGTATCAGCACCAAGGGAATTGATCCTGAAATTAACCACAAATCACGCTCCCTACATGACAGAGCGCTCCGGCAATCAGTGCAGCTGATCGTATCAGAAAAGTGGCTGTTCGAAGACCGAGGTGGATCTTCCGACAGCATAACTTACTGCGCAGGTGTCCTAGTAAGGATAATGTCCTTGAGGACAACTCTGGTTGCAAATTGCCCTGTAGTCAACTGTCAGAACTCCCCTTTGCAAAGACTCTAGCAAGAAAAAGCAACAGTGAGCGTTGCACTCTTCCCACGTCTTCACCTCCGTCCCGACAGAACTGCTGTTGACCTTATCATAGTCATTACTTAGGTGGACCCCCCATCCAGTAATAGTGACTGTAAGGGATAATCGTGATTGTATATCAGGGTCCTCTTATATTCCTATTCTACAACTACTACAGGGTGGGGGGGTCCTCCTAAATCATTTTACTGTCAGTGTGATTTCTTCCGTTGTTACGCACTGGCTGGTTACTTGCATCTAGTGCAGGAAGCAGATTTCTGGTCTGAGCGTCTGTCTACTGCATGACAGTAGATCAAGTGTAGTGTTTGAGTTTTAGAGTTTAGGGTTCAGGGTCAGGTAGTGCAGATGAAGGGAAGGGTTTAGGGTGAAGGGCCTCTAAGTCCGTGCAGAGGCCAGGAAACATGTCTCAATTTCAGTATTTGTCCATTAGCTTGGCTAAGGGCACAAGAAAAAAAAGGTGGAAGATGAGATGCAGCTATGGACCGTGACACCATGCTGTGGCACCAGCCAACTGAAGGCCAAAACACTAAAGGCAAGTGCTCATACTTGCGAAGCCCGGATCCCAACACAGCCCGGTACTTCACTTGCGAAACAATGCTTGAAAACCACTTTTCAACCTTACTGCTGTGACTAGATACAGGTCGTTCCCGCAAGCTGCATTTGCGCCCCTGTACAAGCAGAATTAACCCTGGCTGCAAAGGAAACTTGCGGAAATTTCGGACCTTTTACGCAAATCAATATGAATTAGGCCTTGTCCGTGCCTTGTGAGTGAAACTTCCATCATGAGCGCCGCTGCTGAGAGTAGCAGCAGACAACACAACGAACATACATCTGGCCTTTTCTGCAAAGCAGGGGGCCTTTGATTACCCAGAGAGCCCAGTACACTTAATCAAGAAATATACCTGAAATGGTACGAGGGTCCCTAACATGATTTTTCTTAATTAAGCGGTGTTGATTGGGCTCCATGGGTATAGAAACCCCTCAATTACTCGGCTACCTCAACCTATCGCCCAAAACTTTTCCAGTTTTGTTATGCTTATGCCCTGCATCTCACTTTTTATGTTGCAGTTGCCATCTTCAACAAGACCCCCTGCTTCTGGGGTTCTTCCAATGAAGGCATTACCCTGGTTTGGAGGATGAGCAAACTCTCCTCTTCGTTAACCCTGCACCGTAGTCCCAATACGGCAAGCACTTGGGTACTAAGCAAAAAAAACGATGGCTTCTACATACTTTCAGGGTTTACGTCCTAAATCCTTATAGCCCTAAATTTCAACCCCAAACCTTAGTCCTAAATCCTCATAACCCGAAAATGAAGCCCTAAACCCTACGTCCCAAATCCTTACACCCTAAATCCTTAAATCTTATGTCCTGACCCTCATTACCCTGAATCCGTCTTAATCACCCAGCAGCGACGTCAGCATGTGCTGGCAATTCATTTGCAGGCGGTCCGAGGATGGAAAAACCTGAGTCACTTAAGGTTTAGGGTTTAGTATTTAGGGTGTAGAATTTAGTTTAAGGTTCTTGCCATGTCCGGGGTGGCGTGAATTACCATAACGTGGTCCCCTTTAAGGAGGATATAAGCGAGGTTATAGGACATGTATAGTTCCCTTTGAACAGATTCTAGGGGATGTAGTTCCCTAAGTAAGGGGACCCCAAAATTTTACAACCTCTATTTCAGGGACCCTCAAAAAGGTACCCCGCATTGTGGGAGCCCCAAACCTTAAACCTTAAATATCCCTATATCAACTCTATATATCTACATCGCCCCATATATATCACATTCAGGTAACTGAGCTTCAATTCAGTTCCTGAACAGCAACCCAGAATGTGTAACCCTAAGCCCTCAACCCTGAATTCCCAAGCCCTGAGCCCTAAACCGTGAACCAGGAAACCTCTAAACCCCAAACCCCTAAACCTGCAAACACTAGACCCTCCACCCCAAACTTGCCACCAGGCAGGGAGCCGGCGGCTAAGGCAGGACTAATAGCATTTCACTACAACAAGTCAAGTGTCTTGCAAGCCCTTAGACCAGCTTTTAGTGTCCACGTATACACTAGCTTGATTACTTGGCACCTGCATAGTAGGTAGTAGGAAGTGTCATCTAGGCCTGGGGAAGTGTATGGATGTTGAATACTTAGACCCTAACGGAAGAAGACAACGCACAACACTACTTAAATGCTCAAGATTGAACTTTGAAAGAATTGCTTTGTTGGCTGCATCTTGTTCTTTCAACACATTTCATGTTGGGACCGAGTCTGAGGGAACTGGCTCGTCAGCGCTGGCAGCTATAGTGCTATAGCAGGTGCTGGATGAAGACACTATAAAGACACTCAGGCAGCTCCAGACGGGCCTACTACATTCCTGAAGGCGCTCAAAAGTTCGTAATTCTTTCTGTGTCCACCCAGGCAACCCCAAACCCAAATCTGTGCGAAGCCTGTCTTTGAAATCTTCGGTGCCTCACTATCGCAGTTATCAGCCACATGCTGCGGGGTTGTGAACATGTCATGTGAACTGATTGGCGCCGAATCTGATGCATAATCCTGAAGTATGAACCTAAAAAGAATGTGACGTCTGATGCCAAGCCCCCAAAACCTGCAGAATCTTCCCTTTTCGATACCCATATCACTCGCCTACTCCATCTGCATTCTTCTGACTGGGGCAGAAAACCTAGACGCTGACAATTTCAAATGCAAGAACAGGTTCCCCTTACACACCTCCAAACTGCTCTTATCCATATTCGGCGGGCTCCTAAACGTGTCACAGATCCTTTATTTCTGGAACCCCCACCAAGCCCTAAACCCTAAATAGCAGTTGGCAATTTGTTCTGTTGTTCCTATGTAACCCTAAATGTGTCATAGTCTAAACTTCCAGTATCCCCTGCACAACCCCTATATCAATTCCCTGTATAGTCCCCCATACAACCCCCTTTACGTAGTTTAGACTAAAGCTCATATTACCCTAAACCCTATGTTTTTCCCTTGCTCATAGTAAAGCACTTCTATCATTCCCATGGATACATATATATATATATGACCCTATATATCCAGGAATTTTAGGAAAGGCCCCATACCCTAAACCCTAAACCCCAATCCTGGCCTGCATGATTTTCATGATGGTGTTCACCGCCTCCTCGGAGGTGGGTGCTTCGTCCGAGTGGCCTGGCACCTGAGAAGCAAAGGGGATCTGAAGTTCCAAGGGCTTATACCGTGGTTATATAGTGCTCATATAGGGTTATATTCGAATCATATAGGTCTTAGGATTCAGGCTTTACAAACGAGTTTGGCATTTGGGTTTCTGGGGTTTAAGGTTCAGGGCTTGGAGTTTCGGGCTATGAGTTGCTCCTGGTTTAGGCTCTGGAGTCGTGAAGTTATAGTTCGCTTTCCTGTTGCGCAGGGCTTAGAGTTTCGGAGTTAGGGGATTAGATTGGAGGGCTTGCAATTCAGGATTTCGGGTTGGTGGCTTTGTTTGAGGCTTTATAATAGGGAGTGGAGGTTTTGGGATGCCAGATACAGGATTCACGGCTTGAAGGTTTAGGCTTAAGGTATGGGTTTCAGTTCAGAGCTTAGGATTTATGTCTGGGACTTTAGATTCAACGCTCTTGAGAGAAGCAAGCATAGGGTGCTGACTCACCCTTACATCGGGATTAGATAGATATGTTTGAAAAAACGGAACCAACTCAATTGTTCGCAGGGTTAAATAAGGTATACAGGGAAAGAAAATGGAAACGACTATTTGAGTATGGGGGTTAAACAAGGTATAATGGACAAGAGCATGGAAAGAACCATACTAGTATGGGGATTACGTAAACAGATTCTAATCCAAAGGCAAGTGGGAACAAATGCATTGCTGTAGAGATTATATGAAGGTTTTCCCAGGTTGTGGTATTTGTGTTGTCAGGTGGCCGTTGATCTGGACCATCCAGGCTGTTCTTTCTCTTGTCTGCTACGCCTTTGCGGTAGAGATCTTGCTTCCCAGCCTTCGGATAAGTAGTTTAAGAGCAGAGGCAGGAATCGAGGAGTGGAGGGTCTTCCTATGTTACTAGTCATAAAGCCCCCAACACCCTGCACATGCATGTTGCCCAGTATGACAAAGTAAATTGGGAATGCTCATCATAAGTGAGGAACTTGAAACGCAGAAGCAGGATGTGTTCTGCTAGGTTTCCTTCCCTGCAGGTCTTGAGGTTAATTGAGGTGGGAGAAAAACCCCCTGATCCTTAGAGCGGGTGACATTTCTGGTGCCTAACGGAGGCGGAGGTGTAGGTATAAGTACTACTTGGCAGGATTGTCATAGTATATTGTCGGAATCCAATTGCCGCACTGTCCATTAGGCAACAGCAAGACTATGACATAGCGGAGGTCATGACGCATTTTCTTTTGGGAAGTGCGGGGGTCAGGTGTATTGAGGGCTCGTTGCGCATGGTGCCTGATCGCGGCAAACAGAAAGGATACAAAGTTCAGAGTTGGAGTTCTGCAGGAAGCCTCCGGCTTGCTGGGAACACTCTACGCGCCGACCTCACAAGACTATAAGCCCTACTTAGGTACCCGTGCTCTGGGCTAGAGGGTGTGTAATAGTCATGCTCAGACCATATGCAGCCCGCAGAGTATCGCTTGCAAATATCTTGTATGCAAGCCACTGATCTTTCTCATTTCATGTTGATCAGGAGCTTAGCCTCACTTGATTTCCCACGCAGCATTCCTTATGCAAAGTAACCTTCTTTGCCAAATCAAACTGTTGCGCTCTACTTGCTCCACTGATTGCCCAAGTCACGTACCTCAAGCTGGCACAAAGAAAATCAGAGAACGCATGTCCATATCTGCAGCAGCTACGACCCCAACCCTAACCCCGTGTGCCCCAATACTTAAAGGCGCGAAGCGTAGTTCTGAAAACTCCAAATTTCAACCTCACGCACAGGGCCCTAAAGACCAGATATCCCTCTATGTCCCAACATGTCCCTATATGTCTCTTAGCAAGCCCCGGACATCCTCCAGTGGAGGCAAGTCATCAGTCTTCTCCGTCGCCTGTTCAGACGACATGAATACTAAGGCTAAGACTGGGCGATCCCTGTACGGTTCAGAGCGATAATAAGGTTGACACAAACAAGACTAGTATTGATAGTAAAACATCTGATACTATTAACAGTACAAGAACAGGAATGATAGTAACAATAACAGAAATAATTGTATCAATAGCAATACGAATTCAAAAACGATACTATTAACAGTAAAAGAACAGTAATGATAGTAACAATAATAAGAATAATTGTACGAATAGCAATGCGAATTCAAAACGTAAGAAAAGTAATACTAAGAAGAACCCCAAAAACCAGTTCAGCAACTGGACTCTTTTTTTAGGGTGGTGAGGGAGTAGCCGGAAGATTCATCGGTATCATGTTAGGATGTTCCATGATCCTGAAAACCAGTATCCTCCTTTCATGTTGAGCATGCACCACGCCTCTAATTATAATTGAGTGATTTGTTTCAGCTCCTCGAGGGGACTGCAAAGAGACTTTACATATACTAGTGCCAATAATAGCCATATTCATAATCAACAGCAACAATTTAACAATAGTCACAATAATCACAAAGTAACAACTCAACAGAGCAGCTTATTCATTTCTCTACCTGAAGCAGAGCCTGCTGCTCAGAGCCTGCTGCTTAGAGGCCTTGAACTAGTGGCCCTAGGGGTGCACGAGCAGCGGCTTGTGTACTCCGAGGAATTATACAGGGTTTCTACATAGGCTCATATAAGGGATATCTAGAGGGTACGTAGGGATAATGGAAAAGATCAGGGAAGCTGCTATTCTTCTCCAGCCTTGCGGACCCCTCAAAATGTGGACTTCAAAAAGATAGGGGAATCCACTTGTTACAGACAGGAAACAACCAACAAGACCAAACAATAATGATGAAGAGGTACCATCCGAAAGTTTCACATCCCGGGCTAGCTGCTGTCTCACATCGAACATGGCCCGCGCTTGTTATAGGCCTGCTTCGAGGGAGTCTATGTATGAGAGTAGACATCCACTACTGCATGCAACTGTTGGTACTAAAGACTAAACCCTAAACCTAGACTCCGAACCCCTAACTCCTAAACCTTTAAACCCCAAACCTTAACCCCTATAGCCTAAACCTAATGCCCTAAATCCTGCGGAGGCAAGGCTGGGCCGTCCACCGGATACCCAGCGCTCTCCTTCCGAGTCAGGCGTTTGCCTTCCAGAGGGCTCAATGGCTGAATCAATGCGGTTTAGGGTTTAGGGCTTAGGGTTTAGGAGGCTTGAAGGTACCAAGGGTTTAGGGTTCAGGGCTTTGGATTTAGCGGGCTTGAAGGCACCAAGGGTTCAGGGTTTAGGGTTTTCAGGTAGTTGCAGGTTTTGAGGGTTCGATGGATGACGGTTTGGTGGAAATGCCTGGGTGCCTCTGTTCCTACTTTTCTTCTTCGAAGCACCCTACCATTCTGCTCGGAACTTTTTGCAAAGTGCGGGTTGATAGTTGGCCATATCTACCTGCTTGGAACCCGTAAGAAGATGAACTCACATGGGCGTTTCCCAAAATTAGGGGTGTCTTTCTTTCAAAGGGGTACCCGCAATAGGGACTATAGTATTTTGGTGTCTACATTGGGGTCCCCCTTTTGTACGGAAACTGTCACGTTTCCCAGCTAGCTCACTTTCCAAGACCCTTACTTACCTACTATGTTATGCCGAACAGTCCGTCCAATAGAGGTCCTTTCTAAACCCTAAACCCCAAACCCTAGCTGATTGGGTGGACCAACGCATCCCAGTGCCAATCACCTTCCAGAATGACCATAACTATCCTTGGCCAATTCCAAGAACGTTGATCGCTAAGCTGGACCTACAGGCCTAATACAGGGGCTTATTCAATTAGAGTAGGGTTTGGGGTATATGAGATTATGATTAGATAGGGAGTATACAGGGACAATATTGGCAAGTATTTCGACTTCTATAGTACGTACTATGTCGCTACTATGTTACGACGTCTTGAAATTGGGCAGAATCCCGTCTTTGCAGATGATCGACAGGGTTGTCAAAGGCGTGCCAAATCTGTCATTCAGATCAAGTACATACCCCCATTCCAAAACCAGAAAGCACGGCGAAAAAGAGAAAAAAAAAGAAAAAAAACATAAAAAAGAAGAAGTGGGCCATACAATGTCCCACGCAAAGCAACCCCCGTTTCCAGCACGACCTTGCAGCCGATGGATTCAGGGGGCCACGATGACAAGATTATTATATATATAATATATATTCATCTATTTATTCCTTTTTAGGCTAAACTCAATTCAACAAGCTACCAAGCATGCGCTAACTAACTAATCCAACCCATGACCCCACACCCCAGACACTAAACCCAGCCCTAATCCCCTAAGCCTCCCAGCTATCCCCCCCCCCCCCCCCCCCCCCAAGGCTATCGGCTAAGCGCCGCTGCACCGTGGGCGGGGAAGGGTCGATCCTGGCAGGAGATCCATATGGGAGTTTCTCAACATGGGAGGCCCTTACTGTACAGGAATCTAGGGATGCATAGGGATGAAAAGGGGATTTTGGGATCCGTCTTAGGGATTATGTAGGGATCAGTTTGGGAAACTCCCCCATATGAGCTATAGTCGAAACTCCAAGTAGCCCCTTTAATCACCCCTCTACTCGTCCCCTATATAGTCCCCTATATATAACCCCTCTTACGAGTCAAGACTGTAGTGCATATGATTGTTTACCCGTCATGTGGATGTGTTGCTGCTCATCCCTCCTAATTATACCGCTAACTTACTGCTCTTACCACCCACTGCCACCACCCTAAACCCTAAACCCTGAAACCCCAAACCATAGACCCCGAACGCTGGTTCAGAACCTGGACTCACACAATGCGCGGACACAGATGCGCTTGTTTCTTAATATGCCTGCAAGAACGGGTACTCGTACTAGCACATCTGCTTCCGATTTGCCAGTAATTCCAGCTGTCATTTGCATCCCATGCTGTGCCAGCAATGCAGCATGCTACCGGGGCCTAAATAACTGCTGGTGGTGAAGTTCAACATTTCTTGTAGATGAACCTAAAATAGATATCAAACATGATATTGGCGACTATTTACGCCCCTCAGTATACCCATAATCGCTGCCTCTGAGCTAGACCTTCAAATACTTCTGGCGGGCTTACAGCTCCAATGCCTTAGAAGATTTCACGGCTTTAGGTTCTTATAAGGCTCTCAGAATTTACCCTGGGGCGCCAAGCTCAGCAATCCAGCCAGAACCCTGGCCCTTGTCTGTTACTCACGGTTGCTGAAGGGCGAAGGGAGGAGCGAATCCCCATAATCATCCATAAATTTGGTACTGCCCCCCCCAGTAACAGTCTATATTAAGGGTCCTATTAAGGGCTATATATAACCGTATTATAAGTATTATCCAGCTGTTACTGAGGGGGGGGCAGTACCCAATCCATAAACCCTGAGCCATCCTTCGCGCAACCACTTACTCGCATCCCTAAGCCCTCATCCCTAAAACCCCTGAACCTGAAACCCTAAGCCCTAAAAGCCCTCACCCCCCTAAACCCCCTAAACTCCGTAAACCCCCTAAAACCCCTAAAACCCCCTAAACCCCCTAAACCTACTCCCCAAAAGCCCTTAAACCCCTAAGCCCTTCTCCGGAGCCCCTGCTGAGGCAGCCAAGGCTCATGAGATGGACCCCGCTCTTGTGATAGGCCACGGCCAGGTAATGGTAGACCTCCCAGGGCTTCGCGCCTCAGGGTTGCTTCCTGGGGATTAATAGGGCAAAAGGAATGTACTATACATATACAGAGAGAGAGAGAGGGATATAGGGTTTAGGGTTAGTAGGGAATGTGGAAATATAGTATATAGGGAGCAAATAAGTAGTATATTCCCTTCAAACCCCCAGTAAGGTTATGATTTCTAAGCTTTCGAAGTTAGGGATTTAGGGCTGACGTCCTGGAAAATAGTTACTGATATGTTTTTAACTTCGAGCAGCATCAATTCCAAACGCTCCCCCAACAACTCGCAGGACCGCAGGTTCGAGTTTAAGACTTTGCAGATTGCTTGTGTCTGTGGGCTCTAGGCCTCGAGCTAAAAATCTCAAGTCAATTCTACCCTAAACCTTAAACCCTAAGGCCTTGTGGCGGACCAGGGTCTCTGGAAGACAGGGCGGTCTGCAGCTGCACCAGGCACATCTCGGACTCCGCTCCAGCAGAGGACCAGTAAAGGGCGAAAGCTAGAAAGGTGCCTCGGATTTAGGGTTTGGGATGTAGGACTTCAGATTTAGGACTTGGGGTTGAGGGTTTAGGATTTAGGCTCATTTTTAGGCTTCCGGGAAAGGACTGCACTTTGGCTTGCTGGGGATTAGTAGGGAATAGGCAGTATACATAGGTTTAGGGTTGTGGGATTAGGGTTTAGGGTTTAGGGTAGGGAATACGGGAATAAAATCCCTCTCTTCCACTGGCATGGAATTCCCTTGTTCCCTACTATAACCCCAATATGTACCCTATTACAA
>CAJNIZ010046573.1:24158-39695 GCA_905231905.1 Symbiodinium pilosum
TAAACCCTAAACCCTTAAACCCTAACCCCTTAAACCCTCAAACCCTAAACCCTAAACCCTTAAACCCTCAAACCCTAAAACCTTAAACCCTTAAACCTTAAACCCTTAAACCCGAAACCCATGATTTAGGCTGCCAAGTCTTTCAACGTGATTCAGTCGAGCAGGCCTCTGGAGGTGTCATGATTTCGGCTTTTGAGTACTTCTGGCTTGGGCTCCAACTTTTGAGGGTTTGGGGATTTAGGGTTTAGGATTTAAGATTTAGGATTTAAGGTTTAGGATTTAAGGTTTAGGGTTTAGGGATTTAGGGTTTGGGGTTCTTGGGCTCCAACTGCAAGCAGGATGCAGACTCCCATGGCCGTCGCGACGTCGTTTGCAACATGGAATTCCCTCAAGGCACGCCGCCTTAACTGAAAGATCCTCAGAACAAGCCCATTAGTGAGTATTTCTACCAGTATTCTCACTGTTATTATTCTTAGTCTTATTGTTACCATCACTAGTTCAAGCTGAAACTCCTTGCTAGAGGGGCCTAAATCAATACCTATTGCCTACATTCTTCTGAAGTCTATTGAAGGTAGCCTATACTGTCATTTTGCATGAAATCCAGGACCCACCTGTGGGAACTACTTAAGGCTTCTACATTACACGCCTTTCTTTTCCATTATCCCTACCTAAACCCTGAACCCTAAACCCTGTATTACCACATTACCCCTACATTAATCTTTGGGGAGCCTTATGTTAGCATGAACTCTTTTTCGCTAACCGAGCATGCCCGAGCATGGTTTCTCTCGAGCCTGCGCGCGCAAAGACTTTTCTCAATCCCCTAAACTCTAAACTCTTAACCCCGAGCCGACAAAGATCATAGCCTTGCTCAAGTTCAGGATTTGATGTTTGGGTATATCTGTATACATTTTTATATCTATACATATAGGGTATATAGGGCTTAGGGTTTAGGCGGTGTAGGCTTACCATAATGGGTATAGATGTTTGCATCTTTACCTTTGTTGGGGGTCCCCATAATAAGGGACTATAATTCTAGTATTTGGGGGTCCGTCTTGGGGCCCCGCAATTAAGGTACACTACCACTTGTCAGGGCACAGCAATGCAAAAGCGTGCACCTGAAAGCCTTCACCAGTTGCCATGGTGGGCGAAATCTCCGCGAATGATTTGGCCAATTCAAAGGGTTGAAGGTTCAGGGTGGGAGGCTGATTCTCAGCATGCCCGAAAAAAACAACAAAACCCACACACAACACCTCTTTATCAGAAGGCCTCGCCTTCAGAATCTTCAGAACACAACACAACTGTAGATCCACAATCCGTCACAGAAACACTGACACAACCTCCGGAATGAACTCTGCGATCAACTAACCGCCGAGCACTGCTCCAACAAAGCGAAGCAATTTTTTGGAGCCACGCTTCAATGGCAGAGCATGGAAACGTCAGGCAGGGCCGGGCCCCATGGAGATCTTGTGGACTTGAGCTGCTCCAGCTCTGCATGGCTGTGCCAGATCTGGCACTGCACGCGACATGCAAGGCGCACGCTCTGGTGCTTTATACCAGCTAGGGTCGCTTGCCTGACCTGACTATGCCTCCTTGCCAACCCCTCAGCCCTAGGCACTAAGCATATTGAGCACCTTCAGGCTTCCGGGGCACTTCAAAACAAGGGCGCGTCGTCCTGCAGTGCAGGGCCGCTCAGCGGCAAGGGCCCAGGGCGGGTCTCAGACAGCTTTATGCCACACGGCCACCCTGGCACCGAAAAGAAGCTCTAAGGTTTAGGAGGAATACAGGCTTTGTTTAGGCTTATCGCCTTTAGTCGGTCGTGGGGTTCAGGGCGTTGGTATGCAGGGCAAGCTCCGGGCGAGACGCGGTCTCAAGAGAGCCGTAGAGTACAGGAAGCTTTTAACCGCAGGACCTCCGCTTTCAAAGGCTCCCCACGACACTCCCCACGAAGCTCTCCACAAGGACCACTCCAGACTGAAGGGCCAGGGCGCGGTCCTCTCCCTCCCGACTCCGCAAGGCCTTCGCACAAGCGCATGGCGGAGGCTTCCCGAAACCAAGGTTAAGGAGCCGCGAACAAAGGGAGACAGCGCGGGAGGGATGGCAGGAGCAGTGGGAGGCCCTGAGCCCCGAACCCCATACCCGAAGCCCCACCCTCTGAAGCCCAATGCCCAACTGCCGTCTCACCATACTACACTCCAACAGGCAAGCAGGAGTCCTCAGACAGCTTCAGCTGCTGACAAAACAGAGCAGAGGGGCGTGTCCAGCGCCTCATGTTGCCCCAAGCCTTCAGCGGCTGTCAGGAAAAGAGCGGTCTGGGGCACCGAGTGAAGCCCTGTACCCATAGAAACCTTCCGCCTCAGGACTTAAATCCATCTACACTCTCGAAAACCTTAAACCCACTGTGAGCCTGCAGGTGGACAGGCCTGTCCAGCCTAACTTCAAGGGCATGTAGCTCTTGAAAGCCCGAGTTAAAGCCTCAACGCTGCTTCAAGATTTGGAATTGAAACGCCTTCTGTTGGAGGGTTGAGGGCTTGCGGCTGAGGATGAGGTTGTTGGGTCGATGCACAGGGTCGCCAAACCTACACAGCCTTGGATCTCACCTCTCCAGCCCCATCTAAGTGCGAGAAGTTCGGCTACTCCAGGTCTGGGTTGGGAAGATCAGGCAGCGAAGACTCCTACATACCCGCCAGCGCAATCGGCAATGGCTCACCGCTTCTTGAAAGAAGTACTCAACTTCCCTTCGCGACTATGGTCAGTTTGATTTGGTGATATGAGAGGCGATAGGCTTGCGGGTATGCACGAGGCTTCCGCGGCTGAGCCCACCTTTAGGGTTGGAAATCAATCTTCATGATTTGACTTACTCGTTCTTAATAGGGAATGAGGGAATATAATCCTTACGGAATCCCTATCTAGCATATTCCCACATTCCCTACGAGCTCCCAGTAAGTTGAAGGCACCCCTTAGGGCTTGCGGATGTTGATGCGCTCCCGACCCTTGGCCAAAACTCGGAGCAGTCTTGCAGTCAGAGAGCCAAACTTGAGGCCCCTGTACCTTTGACTTAGAAAATGAACCTCATAAGGTCACAAGGATGTACAGGGTTAGGGCTTAGGGTTTATGGTTCTGGGTCGGCTTCAAGCTAGGACCCAGACTTGTGACAACAGGAAGCCGGAGATCCTGAAAAGTCGTTAGCCGGCAGGATACCGGAGATCATCTCTACCGGAGGCCAAGCACGTTCCTACCTGCCTTGGTTTCCAGATCTGCGAATTTCAGCGAGATTTGCTTGATATCATCGATTCTTGGCCTTGGCAAACACTAGCACGCCTCCTCTGCGAACAGTTTTGCCACTCTTGCTTAAGCACAAGCTTTCCGTGAATTTTGCGTCCCTCATCATGGAGGCAACGCTCCTCGCAACGAGCGCTTGCATGATCTTGCGCGCACCACTTGTAGCCCCGAACCTAACCTTGCGTTGAAACGGGAACATGAACAAGTGCGGCCCCTAGTTGCTGCCCCCAACATCTGGACACGAAGAGCGGACAGCGACGAGCAACAACAAATGCGGGGCTGGGATTTATGAAGAATTCCAAGGTGTGGGGAACTTGGCTGAGGGTCAGGTGAGGGATCAACGTGGAAGAATGTTCACTCAATCGAAGGCATGGACGTGCTGCTTGTCGGCTGCGCAGCAACATCAAGACTTGCTGAAAAAAGTTGCTAAGCATTCTGAGGTGCAAAGCGGGTCACCTCCCCGGACTCCAAGGCTGGTAAGAGCCGGAGCCTAACCGTGAACGGACCGCAGCTGAGCTTGAGCGTGGGCCTTGCCAATCTTCACACCATCATTCTGCGTGAAAGAGCTGCGTCGGCTCAGCTAGGCTCGGAGCTTACGGGATGTTCTTCGCCACGGCGACACGCTCGAAATCCGTTTCAGAGACCTCCCTCGAATCTTCACCGGCAGCGCAAACCAAGAACCCCAACCCCTTTGCTTGGGGATATTATGAAATGAAGAACGCAAGAATGGAACTCACACACGGGTAGCTTCCCAGACCTCAACCATTCAAGCGACGGAGACAGCAAGACCTTCCGACCTTGCGAACGGCACCTGGGTTGTCTGCAGCACGCAACTTGTAGCCTGATGTCCTGAAGCCTTACAGCCAACAAATGCAATCTTCACGACAAACGTCTTGGGCTGCCAAAAGGACACAAGCCCGTAACCAACGTTCCAAAAACTCTCAATGAGGATGCGGCTGACAAGGATGCTTTCAGAATTTAAGAAGCATGCCCAAGCAAATTCTGGAATGGTTTTTGACAGTGCCCCGCGGGTAGCATGCGTCGAGCAGCGCTCGATGCCAGGAACGTGGGGCTTGACGCAAGGGTTGCTATGAGGTAGTCGTTTACTTTGAATGGATTTAAGGGTTCTGGGCGCTTAGGGTTTAGGGTCTTCAGACCAGATGTCGCTGGCTTCCTGCGCGGAGGGCCTGAACGGCCCCGTGGCCTCCACAACACAAGCATCCTCAACTTGGCCAAAGCCTTCTAAGGCCCAAAGCTTAGAAGTGCCGCACAAGGACTGAATTGTCGTTCCATCGTAACCCCAGTGGTTGTTGACCCTAAACCCGAAGCCCTAAACCCCTAAACAGCCCCCGAAAACGTTTGGGGGGTTGACCCGCTCGGTGTTCAGAGCTGCGTGCTGCTTTGCCGCCCGGGATGGTCCATGATGAAGCACTTTTGCTCCCAATGCCCCTGTGTTTCACTGAGCCGTTTAGGTTTAGGGTGTCGTGTTCAGGGTTTAGGAAGGATAGCTTGACATGGTTACCGCCCTGCGTTGGGTGTCAGATCTACAGATGCAATGTTGCCACTTTCAGCTTGGACCTCAAGGGCTTAAGCTTTGGCATTGGAGGCCTTGAGATATTCTAGGAGCTTTAAGCAGGCTCCGACCTGATGCCGAGAGCCTCTTGATGCAGGCGCGGCTAGAGGAGAAGAACGGTGTTAAGACTGTTGAGATAGGTACTTCTGGAGCCTAAGCTTCTGTGAGGCCTACCCTGCAGACCCAAGTTGCGGGAAGAACAAAGAAAAGATGAGCAGGGTTTTCCAAGCAATTGCCATCCTCAAGTTCTCAAGCACAATCTTTCTGGGGACGCTTGGCCATCTGGCCGTGCCACGTCCGAACGCGGCTTACAATGTGTTTTGATGAAGCGTCAGAGGCTCAAGTTCTGGGCACAGGTAAGTCCCGCGAGCATGGCAGAGGAAGTGAGCGCATGTCTCAGCTCCCTCCTCCATGAAGAACACGAGACGACATTGCACAGGAGTCAGTGCAATCAGGCTGTGAGGTTAGTGCTCAAGGTCCCCAGAAAACCTGCAGCCTCACAGCGGAATCGGCCAAATGTTCCAAGAAACAGCCCGGAAGTAGCCCAACAGGTGCTCGCTCGCAAAGAAGATCCGGTACTCCTACCTCCACCCGATGCAAGAGGTCTCTTCGCTTGCCATCAGCTGAAGGGCTTATGTAGGCACAAGGTGCGGGCATGCGGCAACCACACATCCTGAGTTCAAAGCTATCCCGCCACTCAAGCGACGCCACGGCAATTGGGAGCATGTGGCAGGCAGCATCGCGGGTTCGGACTCATACCGTCCTCAGCTGTGAAGCTATGAAACGTAGCACTTTGCTGCCAAAACCTTTTTACCCCAAACCCAAGAGTTGCGGTCACCTCGAACCTTATCTCCCAAACCCTGGAGTCTCCAAGTTCCACAATGCATAGCCTGAAGTTTGAAAGCCCATGCGCTCGCAAAGAACTGGATGATGCCTTGCGGCTTTAGCACGGCCGCTTCAAGCAGGGGCCTTTCGAGCTCGGCGGTCGCAAGTCAAGACCCCGCACAGCGCTGTTTGTGAGCTTTTCAACCAACAGTTCGGGTGGGCAGCTTGCACTCGAGATAACTCCTCGGCTGATGCCTGAAGGCCAGGGGCTGCGGCTTCGGCAAGCGTAGGGTTCGCAAACATGGCTTGTTTCATGTTCTCAAGACTGGTCAAAAATGGATGAGAGGAGCACTGAAGGTCAGAGCAGTGGAAAGCTCGACATGGTCTGTGCTATCACATTGGTGCATCTTCTTTTCGTCGCCACGAGAGAAGAGCTTCGAAACCTTAAGCGCTCAACAGGCTGACATGCAAGCACAAGACTTCCGCGGGATGCAAAGAGCAAAGGGACAGCACCTGCGAGCAGATCGAACAGCGATCGTGTTCAGTTTGAGCCTGGAATCTGACAATGCTTTCACGCCAGAGAATTTTGAGAGACGGGCAGCTCAGAAAAGTCGACCAAGGCAGAAAAATCACGTCCCTCCAACAACACCGGATAGCACATGCCGACAATTATCAGGCTGCTCCAAAATCACTCACCGAGAGGTGCTGTTGAGGCCACCAGTCGCATGAATTGGAAGCAAAATCCGCTGATGTCGTGTGGACACGTGTACCCGTGGACATATTCGGGGTTGCTACACGAGCCAAATCTGTTTGGTCTAGGTCCGCTTCACACTGCACAACGAAATTTGACAAGTTCCAACCTCAGAACCACCGTGCAGATCATGCAGGAAGAGGGTCTGTGGCGGCAAACCATGCGCAAAAGATCCAAGCTCCGCAGAAAGTAAAGCACAAGTGAAATTAACCGAAAGCACGATTACTGAATGGGTGCTGTGGTGCATTCTTTAGGGTTTAGGATTTGGGGTTTGGTGCAAGCAGATCCTACCAACCTTCCCGGCTCTGTGACTACTTTGATGAGGCAGTTGTCTAGCATCGGCGTGACATGACCTGACAGAATTCCTGTCCGGAGGCAATGGTAAGACTGGGCACCTGCAGTTTGATCCAGCAAGATTCAGCAAGGTCTGCAGTGGCAAGCGAACTCGCTCTCCTGCTGCAAAGGGTGTACTGAATGATGCTGGCATCTGACACACCACAACTTGGAGAAGTCAAGCAAATCTGGACAGTCTCGTGCCCTCAGAAGCACTGGATAGTAACAGTGCAAGGGCATCACTCTCCGCATGGAGCATTCAAGGAGCAACCGTGCTGGAAACATGCGACCTTTATGGACTTGAGGCTGTCTTTGAACAAAACCTGTGCAAGTCAGCTACGCACACCACCTCGACGGCGTGTGACGAGAATTGTTTCGACATCAACTGCTAAGAGGGGTGCAGGCCAACGCTTCTAGATTTGAGGCTACACGCGTATAGGGCTTGTGACCTCCCAGGCATCTGCAAGCAAGCCCACATCAGAGCGGAGAGCATCAGTCAGCTTTCAGCTTCGGGCGTGCAACTCAACACAGGCGTGCAGGCGCGCAGGCAAGGGTGCAGGATGTGGGACATTGTGCAAGCGAGATGGTAGGGTAAAACATCCTGATTGTCCCTGTTGTCCTTATGGAATCCAGACTTTCAATCCTTCCCTGATGCACCACACAACACAGGCCAGCTGTTGCTTGCAGTTCTGCTGTTACTTGCAGTCCTTCAAAGAATTCAAACTCTTCATGAATCCAGGCAATGGTGAAGCTGGAGTCCGCGTCTATGCACTCATTCCAGTAGCGCCCAATGCGCGAGGAGGCCCAGGCCAGCCCAGAATCCATAAGTCTGAAAATCAACCTACTATTATTGTTTAGGGTCTAGGGTTTGGGGTTTAGGGTTTAGGGTTCCCTGCAAAGTAAGTCGGGCATGGGCCTTCTGGGAAGGCATGCAAGGAACACGCCTGAACCAAGCTGCCGGAAAAGTGCCTGTGCTTTCAGGGGTTGGGGGGGTTTCAGGAGCTTTGGGCTGAAAGGGCTGAGGTACTATTTAGGGTGTAGGCTTTAGGGAATCCTGAACCGCAGCAAGGGGCAAAAGCTTGATATCAACCCCAAGGCCTGGGGACCAACCCCGCATGAGCTCCCCATGTTCCCAGAGCAATGCCAGCCTTGGAGTTACCTGGAAGTCCTGGCTGTTTGTAGTTTATGGTACGCATTATAGAGTTCATATTCATGACAGTTAACTGGATCCCTAGGTCGGCTTCAGGATTTGGGATCCTGCCAGCTAAGGACAGCTACTCTGCACCGTCGTACACAAAAGACGTCATTCTGAGTCTGAAATGATCAACCTACACTGCTCGCCGGTAGGCTTACTTCGTATGTTCAGGACAGTCGTGCGCGAACTTGATTGACTAGCCTCCAGAAAACAAGAGAACGATACCCCTTGCTTTGGAAGGCATCTTGCCAGGGTTGAGCACATAGCGCCCCCTTGTGCCCTCATGAGTCACAAGGTAATCACTGGGCTTGGACCCCATGTGTCCCTGCATGGGGGCATGACCCGCAGGGCACTTGTCAAAAACCGTGCAGATGTGACCTTGAACAGCCCAGATGGGGGCTAAAGCCAGCATGGCAGGGGCAGGAAAGTGCTTGTCTCTGTCACGGTCTGCCATCACGCTCAAAGCTGCTGCATGTCTCCGGCTGTAGGAGATGGCAAGAGGAGCTCCTGCTTCATCCGACTATACCCCAAAATGCTGCGCTTGCCAACACTACGAGCCCGCCGAGGAGCGCTGCAGGGTGCCGATCCAGCTACCTCAGTGGCATGACGCTGGGCAAGTGGACAGGGCAACGAAGTTGAGCGGTTCGCAGATGGTGGAGTCGAGCACGGAGCCACGTGTCGGAAATCTCTTGGCGGCAAACTTGCAGCAGTGAAGAGATGATCAGTGCACGACCAGCGCCAGCGGCGTAGCCAGACTGGGCGTGGCATCTGCTGCGACCATCGAGCAGAATCAGCCCAACCCTACCCACAAGTCTTGAACCCTGAACCCCAAAACCTCGCAAACCCACACTTCCTTAAACTAAACCGGGCATCTGCCACTCGCAGCTTCAGCCTCAAAATCCCCCACAAAGTCGCAAAGGCATCCCATTCCACAGAGCACATCATGTCAAGACCCGGCGCGTAGAGACATTGAGTTTTTGGGTTTAGGCTCGAGCGTCAAGTGTGCTTGCAGTGCGAATTGTCTCCGCGTCGCCCGCGCTGACCTTCGCATCCTGGATTGCAAAGCGTCGATGCGTGCACTGCAAAGCAAAAGAACCACTTTACACCCCTAAATCCGAAACCTTCCCAAAGCCGCAAACCCAAAATCACAGAGCCTCGTAGCCTTGTTCCTGGAACTTCTGGGGTCATCCAGGAGCTGCAGCACCCCCCACAACAGTTGGCCAGGAATTGGGCTGCTCAGTCAGATTCCACGGCACACGGCTCGGAGTCTTCGGGGTCTTCAGGGTCTTCGACTTCAGCTTGTGATCCGCGAAGGGTCACTCTTGGGCCGTGTGAGATCCCGGATCGTGTGAGAACCTGAACTCTATAAACTTTCAGACCTCATCAGGTTGCCTGCCGGCTTCACCGCAAGTCCAGGCGGGCCTTCAGCCCTTCAGATTCAATCGGGTGCGCAAGACCCACCAGCTAGCAACAAGGCTGTTGCAACGTCCTACACGTGGGCTACCAGGCAAGCCTGCATCAGGAGCCTTTCACCCCAACGAAACCGCGAAGCTTGCCAACCCTCAGCCTAGACTCTCAGACATTCAGATTCCAGTAAGCTTCCCAACACCGACCCTAAAATCAATTCGAGCCAGCGTTGTGGCTGGAAACCTCAAGCCCTCCAGCCCGCAAGCTGGAAGCTTCGGCTGGGAGCCTCGGGTGGAGTCACAGTGCCCTCCCAAGCTCTAGGAAGGCAGCAAGATTGCGATGAAGAGCTCTTGAGGAATTGCGAGAATGTCTCTTAAGTCTATGCAGCAAGAGAGGCTACACTGGGCTACATTGAAGCGGGGACTCAGAAGGGGGTCACGTGAACTTTACAACTCAAAGGCTCCTGCAGAAGAAGCCGAGTGTAAGGCAAGGCGAAGCCCAAAAATGGGCTGCGCAAACAAAGCTGTTTCCCGGTCCGTCAGCAGTCCTGAAGGAAGCCTCTGAGCAACTGGCACCTCCACACATTATGCTGTGTCCCCTCGAGCCTGCAAGAACCCGGATGCAGTGAATGACTGTGGCCTTGCCAAAACTGCAAGCTTGCCATTGCGTTGAAGATTTCGGCACTGGGTGCCGCAACTCAAGGCTGATGCTGGCTGGGAGATGTAGCCCTGCGGGAACGGGAATGGTCCCGCAGGCCAGGTCCCGGCTTTCCAGGTTTCCGAGGCTCCAAGGTTTGTTTGTGTACAGCTTCGAATGTGCTCAGCAAAAACCTTAAGCCTTGTCCGTCACCTTTGCTTCGCCACCGTGAAGGGACGTGCGTGCCTCACGGCTGAAGAAGAGACAACGATTGGGCCTTGTTCTTCAGTCTTCACCAAGGCCAAGAACACGCAAGAGGCATGGCTTTAGGATTTCGAGTTTCACGACTTAGGGTCATTCGCATGCACTTTCCCACTGAGCAGCGCACCCTCTTAAGAATGCAAGATTGCCCCAGTTTCTGCAGTTTAAGGGGGCGGCCTCGGTGCCGGCCCCATGGTGGAGTAAGACTTTCGCTATTCGGGCACTGCTCCACTGAGCTGCCCGAACGAGCGACGTCCTCCCGTCCTGGTCTTTTGCCTGTGCTGGGAGCTCTGGGCACGGAGTGGCCAGGGGATTGCATGCCAGAAATGCTGCGCGCAGACAGCCTACATGCTAAAGCCTCCGCATGAAGCGCTTGTCTATGTGTTACATCCCTGTGGCGGGAGGCGAGATCTCGGAGGGAAGGCTTGAACATAACCATACAAAGATGTAGAACTTAGGGTTTCAGGCTAGGAGCAGCAGAGACTTTAGGAACATTACAGGGTCCTTGGTAAGGCTGTGCAATTTTGTGGACCCAAAGGCGGTCAGAATGATGGGCAAAGTCATCGAAGCAGCCATGGAGTCTCCAGTGGTGGAAGGCCTTGTGCGTGCCGCTCAGAGCCAGGCGCCTCTCACCTGAAGAGGCTTGCGTCTGGGGCTCAAAGCTCTGGAAGCACTGCGAACCTCAGCTCAGCAAGCAGGAAAAAAGGCACCAAGCGTAACACTTTGAATGTTGTTGCTGTTTGTTTCTTCTGGTTCAGGCGGTTCAGGCTCAGCCTTTAGGATGCATTCTCGATGGGCCCAGACCAGTTCTACGAGCTCTAACGATTGCTGCTGTAGATCTTGCAAACTACACTAAACTAAACCACAGCCTTACATCCCCGAACCGAAAGCCATCCAAACAGCACCCTACCCAAATGCGAATCCTGTACCCACTGCACCCTGAACCTTGAACTGAACCATGCGTCCCCAACCCTAAACTCTGCGGACATCCTCCAACCCGCACGCCTAGATCGCATGAGCCACAAATTCTTTTAGCCCGAAACCCCTCTTACCATCCTATAAACCCGAAAGCCTAAACCCTAAATCCTCAAACCCACAACGAGAGGCTCTCTCTGTGGCCGTCGCCCGCCGGCTTATGCACTAGAGGTGGCACCAGCCCAGCTACCTTAGGATTTAGGGTTTAGCGTGGGAGCCCAACCGCTTTGGAAGGTCTTCTAGAGATTTCTCACAGCATGGGGTGTGGGGGCAGGGGATTACAGCCACCCTTAAGTTAAAAAATGAAATTGTCCAAAATGGCGATTAATGTGGAATACAATGATCTGTCTGCAGAAGTCTCACAGCTAAAAACGAAACCCGCATCTCTACAAGCCAGGGAAAAACCCAGCGGGAGAAAAACCCTGGCAGCGGTGAGGTGAAACGCAAAAGAGTCTATCTATCATACCGGGAAGGCGATGCAGGCAGGCAGGAGACGGCAAAGGGGCCTACGACCAAAGACCCGGCAAGGGAGAAGGGACTGCAACCACTAAAAATCATTATAAGATCCCCACAGGCTCCATCTATTGAAGGGGTACTATAGAGTGTAGAGCTTGAGGGTTTAGGGTAATATTTTGGGTACTGCCCCCACCCAGTAACAGTCTATATGAGGGGTCCTATTAAGAGCTGAATATAATCCGATTATATTTATTATCCAACTGTTACTGAGTGGGGGCAGTGTCCAAGTACTATAGTATATTGGGGTTATATGGGGATTACCCCTGAAGCATACGTCTGAAAACGTTTTTGGACTTACAAAAGGCCTGAAGGGAACCGCAGGTTCAGTCTGCCTAGCCTTCTAAACCCTAAACCCCTAACCCCCCAAACCCTAAATCCTAAACCCTGAAGCCCCATGAACCCTGAACCCAGTTTAGGGTTTGAAGGGTAGGGAAGCCCTAGACCCTGTTTGGACATTTTTGAAGTTCTTTGGGGCCTCAAGATTAAAGGCTTAGGCTCTCGGGCTCATGTTTAGGATTTCAGACCTAAGGCTTGCGAGTTTGACTTCTGCAGGCGGTGATATAATCCCGTATATAACCCTCCTTTAAAGAGTTTAGACTATAGTCTATAGCTCATATGGTTGAAGGTGAAGGGTTTAAGTCCAAGAGGCCACTTGCCAGGCTGCGTGCAAGTAGTGATGTCCACATCAAACGGTTGTTTGACTCATGAGGCTAGTGGCCTGGCATGCAATTTCGAATTCAAGGTTTTAGGGTCCAATGTCTTGCCGCTGAGAATTTCAAGGTCTCTGGAACCTAAAGTAGGGTTTAGGGTTTAGGGTGAAGGGCCTACAGTTTTCTGGATTTCAAGCCTTGGGCTTTCGATTCAGAACAGGTTGGCAGAGGTGATCGCCTCGTATGTTGATTTATCTGCCCCTAAACTCTGAAACACGAATCATAAACATTGCTATTTGGAGGATCTTCGGACTTGGTAAGCCTACCTACCATCTCCGATAACCCCCATGATACGACCCAAAACCCTCGCTACTTTTTCTTCTTCTGACGAGCACTGCGAACTCCCACCAGTGAACTCCAGAGGCCAAGAAGCATGTACATACATGTGACTCAAACAAACCCTTGCTAGTATCAAGCAAAGAGAGCCTCCAAGTAGATAGTAAACCAGGTGCTCAAAATTGGGCCTTACCCTAAACCCTAAATCCACCTGGGCTGTTAGACCCTAAAATTCCCTATTAGGACCCTAATAAGGGTAGATACAGTACCCTTAAGGTGTAGTAAACCATCCTGGAACCCCAAACCCCAAAACACTCAACCACACCTCGTCCTGCTTACCAGGCCAACTCAGGCGAAAAGTCCCTGATGATTAACAGGGTTTTTGGTTTAGGGTTTTGGGACACTCAGCTTAAAGTCCTGTAACTTGCTGGCTGGTAGTAGCAGATAAGGAGTGGACATTGAATGGAAACTATTTAAAGCCTCCACCCGCCGAAGCTGGAACAGCCCTTGCTTGCTGCTGCTTCGGCTTTCTAGAATGATAAGTGCTAAAAACAATTCGACTGTAGCACATACAGTTGTGAGCAAGGCGTAGGTGCAGGTTTCAGCGCAGCAGAAACTAGATCCATATTAATGAGCTGTAGTCTAACTCCTGATATCCCCCTTAATATGCCCTATACTGATGCTTGAAGTAACTATCATCCAATGCTACACTTGAAGCAGACACAAAGAAGTGCTCCGCAGGGTTGAGCAGTTTGCAGTGAACTTCTGACACTTCGTCTGGGTTGCTATTAACGAACTTAAGTTAAGTTACGATAGTATGGGTATATAGTAGATAATAGGATTTCCTCAACATAGCAATACACTAAACCCTAAACGCTAGAGCCTAGTAATCTCATTTTAGTTCCTTAACGGCAACCCAGTAATACACCATCCCGCCTTCCGAAAGGAATCGACGCATGTTGCACGAAGTACACGAATCGTCCATGGCGTTGGCAGCGTGAACTATAATCTAAGCTCCTAGTATCTCCCTGAATAACCCTGCAGTTTAAGGCTTAGGGTTTAGGATCTAAGTTCCAAGTATACCCCTGAATAACCCCTATAGTATCCCCTATATAACCCCTTCTATAACCTCCCTTTAAGGAGTTAGGACTATAGCTCATGTGGTGACAACAATAACTTTCAACAAAGTCTACAAGCTGCCCATGTGCCTTCAGGGTGGCGTTCAGTCCTTCATCTACCTAGAAGGTTTAGGGTTTGAGGTGGTTAGGGTTGTTATAGGGTTTAGGGTCAATGGTTTGCTATAGGGTTGGGGTTAGGGTTTAGGGCGGCGGTTATAAGGTTAGAGTGAATGGTTTAGAGTCGACTTAGCTGCGGTCAATTGCTTGATGGCGGATGCCTTGCTAATCAGAGCTGTGATTGGCAATCTGTTGGAAGATGCTTTTGAATACAGCACTGCGTGAACATAAAAACACAAAGTGCGCAAGCTGCGGCCGGTGGCATTCAAACGAATACAAGCACGAGGACAGCACTTTGGCAACTGAAGCAACATGCACAAGCCGGAGAATTCTAAAAATTTCCATGCCATACAGACAGATGCTTTATATCAGATAGAGGATAAGTAAAACATTTCCCACCATGTCACACCAAATCAAATGTACTGCCATCGTCGTATTTTGAATGTGACTGGGAAATTACTTGCAGAGCTTATAGCATAGTTTTGGACAGTTGTTGCCCCACATCTTCACTGACAACAGCTAGAACAGACACGAGAAGTGCTAACAGAAGATTCAGACAGGCCAGTTGTGCCGCAATGCCATGTGAGCTGCATAGTCCAAACTCCTAGTATTCCTCTTAATAACCAGTCCCCTATACAATCCTTCCCAAAAAACCCTCTTTATAGAGTTTCGACGAGAGCTCATATTTCCTGATAGCAGTTGCAGACCTTGTGTACACTCGTGCTTAAGAATCATTTCGGCAACTTGCAAATCAGCGCACCTTCATTTCTTGAGGCAATATTCGGAGTCTCAAATTGTTTGGTTTGGACTTCTGGATTCGCGCATGGAGAGAAGATCTGAATGATGTCAGCAACAAAGAATGATGTTTAGGTTAGCAGTCATTGTGAAGAAAAATCATCACCCACTTCTTGGCCTCAGAGGGAAGATGTGAACAGCAAAAAAACGACTGCGGGGCAGCTATGAGAGAAAGAAGACCCAGACAAGAGGGAAGAGGATCTGGACAAAACTGACAGTAGGGAGAGCGAAAAGAAACTTGGATGGTTCACAAAATAATGGTCCCTTGTTGTCTCTCTCACATCTGTAGCCGTGGTTAGCCAAGAGTCTCTAATACCTCTGTGTTTAGAACTTTGCCAGGTTTACACTTAAGGTTATGCTGAACGTATCTTTACCCTAGACCTCCAAACCCAAACAAAGCCTGCATGGCTCATCAGTTCCGGACTGCAGATTCTGTTTTCAGCGCAGTTGGATCTTTAGAGACCCAGACTCTGTGCTGTAGCCTGCGAGCGTCGACTGCAGAATGACGCATGCAGTGTTGGGTGTCAGAATAATGGCAAAGTCTAGCAGAGGGGTACGTTCGCAAAGAAAGAGACGCTCCAAGTCCGAAAGGTCCCCGAAATAGTGCCCGAAATAGTGCTCGAATCCACCTCTTCACAGTGCCCAAATATATTCCTCTTAAAAAAACATAAAAATCCTTCTTCCTAACAGTAAGAATGATCGGGCACTGCAGAGGTGGATCGGGCTTACTTTGGGCACTATTTTCGGCACTAGGCGGGCTCTATGAGGGC
>CAJNIZ010046574.1:4257-20763 GCA_905231905.1 Symbiodinium pilosum
AGGGTTTAGGGTTTGGGCTTCTATGGCTTGGAATCTTTCGTGTATGCACCTGTAGTATTATCAGCATATGTGACATATCTACACACTGCCGTTTAAGAGTGTGTGGCGTGGTCTTCTTCAAAAGCTTGAATCTCGTGATGCCGCAAAAGGTTGCTTAGTTTCTCTAGAGAGTTTGACAACCAAAACGCCCCATACAACTTACCCTAAACCCTAAACCCCAAACTCAAGACCCAAAACCCTAAGCCCTTGGATCCCTAAATCCCATTGCTGCCTGACAAGCTTGGGCCCTCAGCGCCTTGAGGTAGATGAAAAGCTCTTGGCGTAATGGGTTTAGGGTGTAGAATTTAGGGTGAAACATTTGGGGTTTAGGGTTTAGGGTTTAGGATTTGGGGTTCAGGTTTTAGGATTTAGGGTTTGTGATGTAGGGTTTGGGGTCCATGGTTTAGGCATTTGTACTATGCGTTTTGTAAATATTTTCCGAATGATGTTGAACCCGATGGCCGGTGGGCAGTGATCAGTATCTTTCCAAAGTTTCCAAAGTTTGCGTCACGTCGTGCTTGCACATGAGATAAAATCCTAAAACCCTGAAATCTCAAAAGCCCAAACCCTGAAAGCCTGAACCCTCAACCCTAAGGCCCCAAACCCAACAAATAACGCACACCTCAACACCTTAAACCCCAAACCCTAAGCCGCTAAAACCCCCAAACCCAAACGTGAAACAAGGCAAGGACCAAAAGAAACACCCAAACCTTGAGACCCTTAACCCACCCGAGTCCTTGAGCTATGAACAGGCCCAGCTCAAGACTTTAGTGACCTGTTTGGGGTTTGGGGTCGCGGGTCTGAGTTTAGTTCTTTTTGAAATGGAGGTTCAGGGATTTTCGGTGTTCTTAACCCAGACCCATGATTAATGAACCCCCTCTCCTTAATAGGGATTATAGGGATCCGAGAACAAGGGCCCTTAAAAGGAGAGGGTTTATTAATCAGGGGTCTACACCCTAAACTTAAACCTTAAATCGTAGTTTCCATTTTCTTTTTCATTATCCCTATATATCCCTATATAGCCCCCATATATCCCTTAAAAGGAGGGGGGTTTATTAATCAGGGGTCTACATTAGGGATTTTCAGGGCGTCAAGGCTCAGGAGTCTAGGGTTTCGGTTTCGGGCTTGTAGTTTACCGTTTCAGGGGTAGCTTTATTCAGCAGGCCCAACCCGCAGGGGACCCAACATATGGGACCTGCAACAGCGAAACCAATATGACATTGGGGCTTCGGGGTTTAGGGCTTAGGGCTGAGGGTTTAGGCTGGGCACCCAGTAACAGTCTATATTAGGGGTCCTCTTAAGGGCTATATTATAACCGTACTATAATCATTATCCAGCTGTTACTGAGTGGGGGCAGTATCCAAGGTTTAGGGATTGGAGAATTTAGGGGTTCCTTTTTTTTGGAGCTACTTGGGTTCTGGCACAGAGAAGACCTAGACTCCAGTCCCAACCCAAAAGCCTATAGCCAAATGCCTGCGCGTCTGAGCACAACGCCTGGTTGAGGGTTTAGGGTTTCACAAAACCCTGAACCCTAAACCCTAAATCCCTAGCCCTAAACCCTAAACCCTAGACAAAAGAAGCCCTGAAGCCTCTGACGCTAACACCATATTGGGGGCTTCCGAAAATTTGGGACCCCTTCTGAGGATCTCTAGAATCAGCTGACAGCAGGTCCACACAGACGATGCTGGAGTACATCAAGAAGGGTGTCCAGGTCATCAGGGACTGTAGGGGGATTGGAGATTGAAGGCCCTTTAGAGCTTGAGGGAAAAGTTTCAGGATGTGGTCCATCAACTTGAGGAGGTCCATTTTTTCAGGGCATTCAGGGTAAAGGGCTTGTAGTTCTTGGTTGGGAGAATGAGGGAAAGTTCTAAGGAATATTGCTGGTTCAGGATCACGGCATGCATCCCAAGAACATTTTTTTTGAGGACATCTTGCATTGTGCAAGGTAGGGTTTAGGGGTTTAGGGGTTTAGGATTTCAGGCCCAAACGTCTTAGGGTTTCCGTGTTTAGGTTTTTAGGGTTTTAGGGTTTAGGGGTTTAGGGTTTAGGATTTAAGGCCTAAACCCGAAGCTTGAATTCGGCAATGCTTAGGTCTCCAGATGTCTAGTATAAGATGTTGCTGGATTTCCTGCATCCAGCAGACCCCTCAATGCAGGTATAAGTGAAGGTCTGTTGGGTTGAGGGGGACCAGGGTTTAGGGTTTGGGTTTTAAGGTTCAATTCGGATTTAGGTTTTAGGGTTTAGGTTTTGGGGGTTAGGGTCTAGGGTTTTAGGGTGTTAGGGTTCAGTGTTTAGGATTTAGGTGTTAGGGATGGGAACAAGTATTCCTTTCACAAGAAGCCGCGCAAGTCTGGTGGCTAGATAGGAAACGGTCCACAAATTGGGAACCGAGCGGTATATCGGGAGCATAAGAACATTGTGGGGGTCCCTTGAGAGATTTACAGCGATTGTTAGGGCTCCTCCCGCGCAACATGTCAAACGCCACCAAAGCGGAACATGCTGGTCCACCTCCACATTTGAATCCCACGCAGCCCACACCCAAATAAGCATGCAACCGCCCATAGGCACCCTGAACCCTAAACCCTAAACCCTAAACCCTAAACCCTAAACCCTAAACCCTTGCCCTAAACCCCTAGGCGAGCAGTACTTTCGGGACCCCTTTAGGCGTTCCATGTTTGGGCGCTGGACCCTTCGGATTGCACACCCTGAAGCCTGAAGCCTTAGATCTGAAACTCGAGTCTGGTCTTCTAAAGCCTCAAAAAGGGTTTAGGGTTTGGGGTTTAGGACCTAACCCTAAACCTCAGACCCCGAAATCCAATCCCCTTAAGCTTTTGTGAGAGACCCTGGGCGCTTAACCCTCAACCCGGCAGCTTCAGGATCGAGGCACTGCCTGACATACGTTCCTAAAGCATTACCCAAATTATCGGTTTAGAATTCAGGGCTTAGG
Source organism: Symbiodinium pilosum (assembly GCA_905231905.1). Lineage (NCBI taxonomy): Eukaryota > Dinophyceae > Suessiales > Symbiodiniaceae > Symbiodinium > Symbiodinium pilosum. The sequence goes on from CAJNIZ010046574.1 coordinate 7,244, forward strand.
GTTTATGGTTTAGGGTTTAGGGTTTAGGGGGTTAAGGGTGAATTTTCCTATGTAATTAATTGTGCTGACGGGTACCTTAAATAGACCTCAAGATAATGTGGGTGGTGATTTGGGCTCAGGCCTAACCTCCATGGTACTAAGATTTTTACCTTCCCTGAACCTTAACCCTTTAAAGCCCAACATCCTTCAATCACAAATCCCAAACCCTAAGCCCCGAACGCGGTTACGAGTTTAGGGTTTAGATTTTAACCTGAATCTCGGAACTTGAAATCCTAAACTCTCAACTCCCAGACCTCTGTCTCACTTATAGGACAAGAGCTTGAAGCGTGACGCGGGAAAGCCTCCGAAGCACATGTATGAGCATACTGTGGAGGCTGCCATGTCGGGGGTCTCCAAAACGTAGGGGGTACCCTGAAGGTCCGTCCAAAGGGCTTACAGGCTTATAGGGATACACAAGGTTCGGGTCCCCCTACATATATGTGTATGTATATCTAGATATATGTATACGTATATGTTTATGTACATGTATATATATATATACACAAGGGTTCTGGTGCCTTTTGTGAATTACCATGGGCATGCGGACGGACATTCTTTGGGGCTGTTTGGGGGTTCAAGCTTTGGCCCAGGGTTTAGGGACCTGCGAGACAGTTAATGAGAATGTCAGCAGGTATTACATGTCCCTACGCCCAGAAGTACGTAGACGAAGCCCACTTAGGCCAAGTAAGGACCTAAACGTTCAACGTGACCCGACCAAAGAGCCAACATGTGCGGAAGTGGTCGCAAGGGGGTGCTCATCCGAACCCCCTACTAACTGTTCAGGGTTTAGGGTACTCCCCCACACCTAATCACCAAGGTTCCGACCCTATACAACAGTATTATACTAGAATGTTTGTTATTAGGGGACGGAGTTCGATGACATTCGATTGTTGTTTAGCGGTCCAGCGGTCTGGCTTATTGTAGAGGATTCAGGGCTCCAGGTTTTTGATTTGAGGCCAAGGGCCTCATAAACTCTAAATCCTGAAGCCCAAGATTAAGATTCCGGCCTTGGGGATAGGATTCATATATAATATCCCTAATATAACCCCTGTATAACTTCTATATAACCCTAATATAACCCCATATGATATAGGGGTTATGCAGGTTCAGGACAGAGCTAATGTGCATAACTTCAGTATCTGCGATCTTTTTCAACCGTACTTAGTTGCTGTATTACAAGAGGCGCCCCCAAGAAGGGGCCGTGATTTGGACTTGGACCCCTACACCCGACATCATGCACCGCGCAGACTGGCTCAGGGTCAAATAATTCCATAGTTTTGCAATTCATGGCTCTTCCTTAGGGAGTTGAATAAGATTACAGCACCGGAGCAATGTTGGGTATCCTAAGCCTGAAACCCCAAAACCTAAACCCCTAAACTCTAAACCAAAAACCCCGAAGCACTAAACCCTAAACCCCAAAAGTCTAAGCCCTAAATCCTGGGGACCCTTACCTTTCCTTCCTACGTGATTTCCACATGGGTTTCGGCTCCTTTGGACTAGAGTTTTAGAGTTCATAGGATGTAGAGTGTAGCTTTAGGGTTTAGGGTTTGGGGTTTAGGGTGTAGGTAGCTTTGGGCTACACACTCTTTAGTTTTGTTTTTCTGTTAATGGGTTTTCGGGTCTAGGGTTGAGGGGATGCTATATTCCCCCACATAGAGTCAGATTATGTCTGCTTCTTTGGCTATAGCTTCTCATAAGTCCTCAATCCTAAACCCACAACTTTACCTGGTTCAACCAGGAAAACGCAATCCCATATGAGCCATTGTCTAAACTCCTAGTATCCCCCTTAAGAACCCCTATAGTAGTCCCATCTATAATCCGCTATATAACCCCCTTAAGGAGTTTAGACCCTAAACCCTAAACCCTAAATCCTAAATCCTATATCATCCCCTAATTATATAATTTTTCTTTGAGGAGCTTAGACTATAGCTCATATAGGTTGAGGTTTGAGTCGCACTGTAGTAGGAATTAGTGCTTTGGAAGTTTTGGGTAGTAACATAATGGGTTCTACCGGGTTTAGAGGGTGTAGGGTTTAGGTTTTAGGGGGGTAGTAACATTAGGGTTTGGGGTTTGGTGTTTCGGCGTTTTAGGTGTCAACATTAAGTTGGCAGAGTATGTACCCCAAACCCTAATCCCTTGACCTTATATGTTGCTCCTTGTCATGGTATGTTCCCGTGTTTCCGTTCTTGAGCAGCAAGCCAGATTTCAGTGGTGTAAGGTTTGGGGCTTAAGGTTCAGGCTTCAAGGCTCAAGCCCTCAACTCGAAAACCTGAACCGAAATTTTAAATCTTAAAACCGTACACCTTAGGCTTGGCTTCCATCCTCAAGAGCTCCTGCAGCCTCCTTGTACATTGTAAATGGGGGTATCTGGTCCCTAAACCCGAAACCCCGGGGTAGATGATCCCCATTTAGGGTATATGGGTTCTAATATCTGAGGGGGGGAACCAGAACACCGTCTTACTTGTCATCTATCAGTAACACGGTAACTCAACATGAGTTCCTAACGCAAATGCGCACATATATATATATATGTATATATGTACAACTCCATTCCATGGTTCATTCGAGTTTCCATGGTGGGAATTACAGCGAACCTAAACCCTAAACCTTACACCCCGGAGCCCTAAACCTTGAAGTCTAGGTGACTTAATTTGAGTTCGTTAACAGTATCCCAATGACCGCAAGTGAAGGTCAGATGGTCAGAAGATGGCGGCCCAATCGGGAAGGAGAAGTTCAAGAAAAAGTGATGGCACCCCGCTGCAGGAGAAATGCAGTTCCGAGGAAGTTTGAAAGGGCTTCGGCAGTTTGGGGCACTCTCAAGATATCCCTTGGTTTTTATATAGGCTTACCTAATCTAGGAGCCCAGTACACTTCAGATAAGTATATATACGCTACATGATGCTACGATCCCTGATATGCTTCAGGGTTTGTTCCTGACCTCAGGAGTATGGCTCTCCCTGAGTATCTTGATCTCGTCTTCGGTGGTGCGTAAATTTGGAGTCCTTCAGCATTTCCAGCATTATTCCCTAGCTATCCCTCTGTACTCATGATTTGGGTTTTGGGATGCAATGTGCCCCACTAAATCCTAAACCCTGAATCCTAAACCCTAAACCCCAAAACCTAAACCCAAAACCCTAAACCCCCAACCCCAAACCCCACAGGCTTCCACACCAGAGGTCCATCAAACTTCCTTCGCAAACCACGCTTCGGTCACGCAGCCCTGGCCTCCTCCAAACTAATATGGAAACCCCAAGTAATGTATGGGTTACAGTCCATAAAAAGGGGTTTAGCGTATAGGGGTTATAGGATTATATAGCCCCCTTTAGGGTTTCGGGTAGATAGGGGATTATATAGGGGAGTTTTATAGGAGTTACTAAGGGGATACTAGGAGTTTAGACTATACCTCAAGCAGTCCCATTGCGGTTTATGGGTTTAGGGTTTACGGTTGAGGGTTCAGGTTCTAGGGTTTCGCGTTAGGGTTTAGGGTTTAGGGTTTAGGTTTTGGGAGCATTTAATTTTCGGGGTGGGGGTGGGGGTTTTATATGAGGGGGAGACGGATGTTGGAAACCCCAGGTAGCCTGCGCTTAAGCGGACTGCAGTTTGTTTAGGAGCCCTTCGGGTGTAGTTTTTAGGGTTTAGGGCTCTGGGTTCCGCGTTAGTTTGGAGGAGGGTAGCTTCCGCCCCAGAACGTAGTCGACGTGCTTCAAGTTTTGAGCCAGACATCTTCCTGGATGTTTCAGCTAGCTTTGGAGACAAGGCAAGACAGCCTAAGCAAGCAGACATCTTCAGAAGGTCCTGCATGTGTCTACAGTTTTGGATTGGGATGTTCCAGTATTGAGCATTGCAGCAGTCATTTCAGGGTCCCTACCCACCCACTAGGTACGCAGATCAGCGCAGAAGGACGATTCCATGCGAGAGCGTGAGAAAGGGTTCTGTCCATCGGGTACAGTGTAGATCTTCTTTAGGGTTTAGGGAGGATTTCTTGCTCAAGCGTTCGTTTTACTCTGCAAGATTCCTGTGCTTGCACAAGTGGGAGTTCTTCAAATTGTTCCCCTGCGGTCCCCCACAAGGCCCCTGTAGTGTCTTTGTTACTTCTGACCCTCCTATGTCCTATGTGCTCAGGGTCGCCAAAGGGCCCCAGATTTTGAAAGCCCAGAGCAGCTGAATTTGCCCTGAACCCTAAACCCTACAGGCCCTACACCACGTGATAAACGTATTGTGGATAAACGACATCTTGCACACCTTAAGATAGCCAAAATGCTGGCATGCCGAAGGCAAAAGGTAGGTTTAGTGTTTAGGGTTTCCCCGAACACTAAACCCCATGTCAGGTAGTGCAAGATTTCATCTGTTCACACAGTACTGCATCGATGCAGATAGGAATGGCAAGCCTGTGAGAAGAGACATTCGACATACCCCAAATCTTCAACCCCTAAACCCTAAACCCTAAACCCTACACCCCAAACCCTAAACCCCAAACCCTAAACCCCAAACCCTAAACCCTAAACCCTAAACCCTAAACCCCAAACCCTCAACCTTAGCCTACAAGCCTACAATCTTTCCTGGAGTCTCTCGAAAGCTTCCGGGTGGCGTTACGAAGGTTTTAGGCAACACCCATTGGTCCTCTCCTGCCCGCCAAAGAAGTATTCGGTACTGCCCCCCCTCACTAACAGTTGGATAATAAGTATAATGAGGTTATATATAGCCCTTAATAGGATCCCTAATATGGATTGTTACTGGGTGGGGGCAGTACCCAAAGTAGAATGCTTAATACAGGACCCAAGAATTTTGGCACGACCCCAAAAGTGCGGTAGACTCCTTATAACAGCCTACAAGAAGCTTATCATCCGTGTAATGCGTAGCACTGATATTACCCCCTGCACTCCCCGTTAAGCGCTTATCAAGTTACGATTCTTTGTGCTGGGTGCCTGTGCTCGGTAGTCAGCCTGACGCCCGATGCCCAAAAGCCTGAGCCATAAACTTTGTGGTTTGAGGTTTAGGGTTCTCTAAGCCCGAAGCCATTTTCCTGGAGGGAATACTGTGGATGAATGTTATCCTCCCCAAATTAACATGGAAGATGAAATGGGCCACGGAGCGAGGTGACTATGCAGGTTTTCATGGTCGCTTGGTCTGCAGGGTGTGGGACATTCTCACCCACCCCGTGTTTTGATTCTGCGCAGTAGGCAGAACTTTGCTGTAGTCCCCCAATACCCCCTAAGCACTAATCCGTTAACCGTGCTAATCAAATGATTAAAATACCACTAATTAGCTGGCCTTGCATGTGTTTTTCCATAAGCAATAAAATTGCAGACCCTGATGTAGACCCCGAATAAACGGGACCCTCATTTCTGCAAACTCGGGCTCTGGAGGCTAAACCGTAAGACCCAGCACTGAGCTCTAAAGCCAGAATCTTTACGTTATGCGGTTTAGGGTTTAGGGTGTAAGGCTTAGGGCTTATGACCTAGAATATAGGGCTTAGGGTTTTGGACCTGGAACACAAATCTGCAATCCTTGAAGCAGTATCAGAACCTGACCTAGCCCCTCACAACCCGCAGCCTTCAACTTAGTCTCCTTAACAAACACCAGCGTTTGGGGCTTAGGGTTTCGGGCTTAGGGTTTAGGATTAACCCTAAACCCTACACCCTAAACCATTTAGGGTTGGGGGTTTAAGACCCAGGTTTGGGGTTTAGGATTAGGGCCTTGAAGTGTGATGCCTCGCCGCATTTTTCCAGCTCCCAAGGAGCGAGAGCATGTTAAGGTTTGACGGTTTAGGGTTTAGGGTTTGGGGTTTAGGGTTTAGGGCTTAGGGCTTAGGGTTTAGTAGTTGAGGGGTTGCCCTTCCCAAAGCTAGGTGATCTTGAAACCCATATGGGCTACTGCCATTTCTTAGCTTGTGAAGGAAGTTTTAGTAGTGGACATTGTTTAGTACAGTCCCTAATCTACTCACTACTGAGGAACCAATGTCCATACATTTGGGTTTCTTAGGTGTTTCCAAGCAGTTAGAGGCCCCCTTTGGGAGTCACAAGGATTCTCGTATTTATTGGGATCCATATTCTGCCTTTTGTTCTTGGAAGCAGCCATATCTCCCCTTTTGAAATTTACAACAATCCATTTTGCTGGAGGGGAAGCCTTGCCTCGGACAGGGTGTAGGGTTTCAAGGGTTGAGGGTTTTAAGGGTTTACGTTAGGTGGACCCCCCACCCAGTAATAGTGACTATAAGGGATAATAGGGATTGTATTAGGGTCCTCTTATATTCTTATTACACCACTATTACAGAGTGGGGGGTCCTCCTAAGGTTTACGGTTCGTAAATTCAGCATAGCCCCTCACGGTTTAGGACTCGCCGTTGGCGTAGAATCCCTTTGCAAAACAGTGGTGGCAAGGAGGACACACTCGTACCGACATTGTCCCTGCATTGTCCTTCTAGGAGAGTCATATGGTAGTCATGGGGTCCTGATGTTGGATGTTTAACCCTAGTCTGCTTATGACCTGATCTAAATCTTTCTACATAACCACAGTTTTCATGTCATTTTCCATATGGTTCTCCATTCTACGGGTTACCAAAATCCCCTTTGGCCGTGGCCTAAGCCCCGAACCTCAACCCAAATCCTAAACCTTAAAGCCAAGCTACCATATTCTCCCCTAAGCCCTATAACCTAAACATCAAAGCCTAAACCCGGAACCCTAAACCCTAAACCCTAAACCCTAAACCCCAACCCAACCTTAAACCTAAACCTGAACCCTACGGTGGATACTAAAAATCCTGCATGACCCTAAATACCCTAAACCTTGGGAATAATGGTACTACGGTATACTAAGGTCATGCAGAAACCCTAAACCCTAAATCCTAAAACCCTAAACCTAACCCTAAACCCTAAGTCCTTAAACCTATAATGCGCCATCTGGTGTGAGCCGCGATGGATGACAGCAGGGTAGCCGGTGGCAGGCACAGGGCTGCACCACTTGAGCTGTAAAATTGTTAAAGGGGACCTTTTTTAGGGGAATATAGGTTTAGGGTTTAGGGTTTAGGATTTGGGGTTTAAGGTTTAGGGTTTAGGGTTTGGGGGTTTGGGGGAGTACTATAAGGCTTATTGAGGGGGATACTAGGAGTTTTGCAAGCTATTTAGGGGTATGGAACCCTACCTAAAGCTTTGGGCAGCCCGTTTGTGACAGGTTAGGGAGGGGATTGAATCATAGCTAGGTGTAGGACCTATGCTTTAGGCGCCAGCTTTTGGGGAAAGATGGTGCAAATTGTGCTGTATCCGCAAACCCTGAGCCCTAAAAACCCTAAAGCCCTAAGCCCCCGCCCTAATCCTAATCCCTAAGCCCTAAACCCCTCAAAACTGTCAAGATCAGGGTCCCTAGAGCACTTTGGGTTGTGCGGCCATGGGGGGATGATTAACCCCTAGAATCCCGATGTAACCCTACAGAATCCCTTTATAATCCTCATAACCCCTATAGTTTCCATTTTCTTTTCCATATCCCTATACAACCATCAAAGCAACCAAGGGTTTGTGCTTAATTAGGGTTAGGGTTCAGAGTTCAGAGTATCATGGCAAGGAATGTAGTGAAGCGCTAAACCTTTTAATCCCTCAACCCTAAACCAGGTTTAGGGTTTTGGGGTCTAGGGTTTAAGGTTTTGGGTGGCAAGGAGTGTGAGGGTTGCTTAAGCCAGGGTCCTTCGGTGTGGATGGATGGAGGACAGTTTTCACCAATTACATTTCTCACAGTAATGCAGTTGCTAGTCTTGGGGCTATGTGAGCCATAGCCTAAACTCCAAAAAAGGGGGTTCTACAGGGGATTCAATAGGGGAGTATTATCGGGGCTATTAAGAGGGATACTAGGAGTTAAAACTATGGCTCATTTAGGGTGGGTGGTGCAAGATTTCCTCCATCTGCAAAGTTTTTTGGCATCTGGAGAACATGGCGCTGTAGGAAGAGTAGAAGAGAGACGTCTCCCCCCGGAGCGCATACATTGCTGCATCGATCCTAGTTGAAACCAGCGCTGGAATTCCTCGAACCCCCGGTAAGGCCTACAGCCTAAATAGAATGCAGTAACTGTAAACCCCAAAGCCTAAATCACTTCCACAGTCCTTGCTACGAAAGCTCAACTCTACGGTCCATGATTGAAACCTACGTAGGTTCCTTTTCGGGTATATTAATGGCAACAGGGAAGCCCTGTTTCCCATGCTAGTGAAATCCTAAACTCCAAGCTCTGAACACTCCTACAGCCTACACCTCAACCCTTAAGTTAGGAGCTTGAAGCCATGACTTGTGACCCCCAAGGGCCCAAACCCTAAACCCCAAGCCCTACACCCCAAACCCTAAATCCAAACCTTAAGCCTCAAATCTTACACCCCAAACCTTACACCCCGAACCCTAGGCCCCAAATCTTAAACCTTAAGCCCTAAAGCCCAAACCCTAAGCCCCACATCTTAAACCTTAAACCCTGAAGCCCAAACCCTAAGCCCCAAATCTTAAACCTTAAACCCTAAACCCCAAACCCTAAGCCCCAAATCTTAACCCTTAAACCCTAAAGCCCAAACCCTAAGCCCCAAATCTTAAACCTTAAACCCTAAACCCCAAACCCTAAGCGCCAAATCTTAAACCTTAAGCCCTAAATCATTACATCCTGCACGGGAACATCACAGCAAACCCTAAGCCCCAAATCTCAAATCCTAAACCCTAAGCCCCAAATCTTAAACCTTAAACCCTAAGCCCCAAATCTTAAATCCTCAACCCTAAACCCCAAACGAAAAGCTTGCCCCTAAACCCTAAACCCTGAACCTTATACCCTAAACCCTAAACCCTAAATCCTAAACCCTAAGCCCTAAACTCACTTTCTTCTAGGTGATGCCAGCCGTCCAGGCGCCACCTTCAGAGCTGGACCCGCACCACGGTTTGGCTTTTTTGTGGCTCAGGGTTTAGGGCTTTTGGGTTTAGGGTTTAGGGGTTTAGGATTTAGGGGTTGGGGTTTAAGATTTAAGGGTTTAGGATTTAGGGTTTAGGATTTAGGGTTTAGGGTTTAGGGCTTAGGATTTAGGTTTTAGGGTTTTAGAGTTTAGGATTTAGGGTTTCGTGTTTAGGATTCAGGGTTTAGGGTTTAGGGTTTTACGGTTTGGGGTTATATAAGATGTTTATAGGGTTGTATAGAGGGTATATAGAGATTGTAGGGACTATATAGGGCTTTGGGCTTCGGGGTTATGGTTTAGGGTTTTCGGGGGTTCCAAGGGTTTGGGGTTCAGAATTCTGCGTTTGGGGATTAGTGCTTGAACCCTAAAGCCCTCAACCCTAAGCCCTAATCCCGAAAGCAGTTCCACACAAGTCGTTGGATAGCACGAAAGTGGGTTCAGGTTGTAGGAATAGGCGTTGGGGTTTAGGCTTTCGGATGAAGGGTTTAGGGGCTAGGGCTTAAACAAGTGCCAGGGATTAGGGATTGGGGATGTGGGTTTTAGGTTTGTTCGGGTCTAGGGTGTGGGGATTAGGGGTGTAAGGGGTCAGGACAGCGAAGTGCGTGTTCTGATGAGGTCCTTTTTTCCTGGATCTTCATTATGGATCCTCTATCCTTTTTGAGGTGCATAAATGCAAGTAGGCAGCAGGGCTAAGAATCCCAAACATGACTCCTAAACCCTAAACCTGAACCCTAAACCTGTACTACAGTAGTTTCCATTTTCTTTCCCATTCTGCCTATATTCCCCCAGTATATGCGCTATTATCCCCACATAGCCCATTATAGTACTTATGAGAACGGCATAAAGTCTTCAATTTGGTGTTGGGATGACCCAGATCTTTTCATAGCTTGCATAACAGAGTAAGGGCTAGCGGGTTTAGGGTCTAGGGTTTTAGGGTGCAGGGCTAGCCCCACACAGGCTTTGAATCAGCTAGAAAAGCCCAGAATTACACTTCATTTAGTGATTTGATTTCCCTGAATCCTAGGCAAGGTCTGCGCATGTAAAGAGTGGGCTTGTACATGAATCCAAACGAAGGACAGGATCTAGGGTCGAGCGTTTGGAGTTTCAGGGGGCGTCTGGATTAGCTATGATTGCGCTAAATCCGCAAATACGACTAGTTGGAAAGCCCGATGAACAGTAGGAGGGTTCTTAGGTAGGCTGTGAAAATTATGGTCCCTATGTGGATCCCTAGTATAATACGGCACTCCAACATGAGGAGTGCCCCGAAAAGGAACCGCAAGACAATGTTGACAACCCCTTATTTCTGCACCTGTACAATTCCACTGTCCAATTCATTTTTCCACATTCCCTTCCATTTGATTCTCCGCTGCGAAGCCATCATTTTGACAACCTGAAACCCTAATACCTAAACCCTATTTCTCACCATATACCCCTATAAACCGTATCTAGCCTTTCTTACAGGGATTATGATTTTGACAATCCTGAACCCTAAGCCCAAAACCCTAACCCTGAACCCCAAACCCGAAACCCTTAACCCTAAGCCCTAGACTCTAAACCCATAAACCCTAAACCATTCCTTACCCAGCCTTGGGACAGGACCGCCGCGGCTATGAGGATTTCGCTGCGCTTCTCCGTGGGGAGTTTAGCGAAGGCTTCGCTGGTACTTTCTGGGAGGACCCCCCACCCTGTAATACTTAGGGTTTAGGGGTTAGGGGTTAGGATTTAGGGTTTAGGGAGTAGTTGTATAATCAGAATATCAGAGGAAAGATAATTTGTGTTGCGTTTGTTTGTCTTACCTAGCCAATGGAAGAACTTTAAACTTTTAGGCCTTCCTTATTGGGTCTTCATATCAAAGTTCGAACTTTTTTGGCCTAAGCCCTAAACCCTAAGCTGATTATTGGGGAAGAGAGTTTTGGTTTCGTCACTTACTTTTCCTCGCGCTTCAGCCGTAGAGCATAGCTAAACCACCCATCAGGGTTTATACAATTTGTATAGGGTTCAGGTCGGGAGTTTTGGGCGACTTTTGACCGGTTTCGTGTTCTGCTTTTGCCCTTTACAATTTGTATTTATCTGGGCTTGAGGGTTTTAGGGTTTAGGGTTTAGGGGTTTAGGGTTTAGGGTCTAGGGGTTTAGGGTCTAGGGTTTTGGGGTTTAGGGGTTAGGGTTTAGGGTCCCTAAACCCTGGACCAAACATAGGGTGCAAGGGTAAAAACCTGCAACCCCCGGCCAAGCGGCTTATGCTGCTATAGTACAAAAGAAGGAATCGTGAATAACGGAGAATCAAATGGACAAGATAGAAAATCAAATCAAAGTGGTATGGGGCTCCATAGGGTGTCTAATGTAGAAGCTTAATTCATTACAAGTATAACCCTCATAAAACCCCTATATAACTTCTATAACCGAAACCCTTACCCCTAGATATAATCCCTTGACACCCAAAGGGTCCCAGGTTTCTTATTCCCCACGATTTCCAAATCTACGTCCGCCTCGACCCCCGGTGCAGTGCCAAACCATAGAGTAGTCAACTGGCGAATTTTCCCAAATGCAGAGTATAGTCCCCCTTAAGTAGATAGAATATAGCCTTGGGTGTATTATAATAAGATCCCCATATACCCCATCTTCTATCTACTTCAGGGGGACTATAACTTCTGAACCCAAAACCCTATATTCTATCTACTTAAGGGGCACCATATCCTTGCAATGCCCAATTACAGAAGATCTGCAGAGTATCCGTGCGGTGCCACAGTGCCCAACCGCTTCCTCCTCATGCTGAACCACAAAGTATCCCGGCAGTGCCCAAGAATGTTGGGTTCCACAGGGTTTATATAGGGGTTATATAGGTTTTTTTAGGGTTATATAGGGTTTACCGTAGAATTTCCTTGCAGTGCCTAACTGCAGAGTATCCCTGCAGCACCCAAGCGCTGATATCCCGGAGGTGCCGAATGTCCCTGCCTGCAGAGCCCCAAAGTTTACAGTGCTGAACCCCAGAATATTCTTCATAACTGCTCAGCCCCGGGGTTTCCCGGCTGCACCCAACCCGCAGAATATCCCTGCAGGGGTTCATCCTCAGAGAACCCTTGTTGCGCGCAATCCAAATACACCACAGGTTCCCTGCAGTGCTCAACTTTGGGGCATTTTCTGGAGCCCAATCCCAAAGCTAACCATAAAAAGCCCCAGCCTCACACAAAGCGGTTATATTGGGGTTATACAGCGGTTACAAAGGGTGTATGTAGGGGTTATAGTGGGGTTCTATAGGGTTTATATTGGGGTTCTATTCGGGTTATTTAGGGTTTATATTCGGGCTATATAGGGTTTATATTCGGGTTATATAGGGTTGATATTGGGGTTCCATAGGGTTTATATAAGGGTATAATATTGGGATAATGGAAAAGAACATGGGAAACATTTTAAGCCACCCCACCGCCCCAACGGTAGTGCTTGAAATGTACGGTGGCTAAAGTTTTTTTGAATTTCATCGCTGATACATGCTTCACACCGTTGCTGGAAGTAGCTGAAGATGTCAGCAAACCACAAAGGGCGGGGATGTTTGAAGTAGACAGCTTAATTACGGTATAGCATACTTCAAAACTCCAAAAACGACATTGGTAATTCTTCAGGCCCGCGTAGTACGCTGCCTCGCAGTCTCATGAAGACCAGTGGAGCCTGGGAGTTTGTCCGACTGATCTCTATGCAATGCTTCAGGGAAGGGCGCCTCTATAATCTTTTATAGCCCGTTGAGGCCCGCCTTTTTTGAGAACCCCTCACCCTGCAGATTCCACCAATGTCGAGGGAACCTCTTGAGAAACACCGATAGAAGCCCGGTTGAACACCGTCCGCCCTTCAAAAAGCTTGTGTTCCGATGACAGAACATCAAAGCCCAGATCAAGCCCAGCAGAATCTTAGAAGCCCACCTAAACCCTGAAGCCTAAACCCTAAACCCTAAGCCTAAAGCCTAAGACCTAAACCCTGAACTCTAAACCTTACAAGCTCACACTTTCGACCCTAGAGTCGGTAAAACCTAGGCCCTGGAAGCTCCTGAAAACCTTCTCAAATCCCAAATCCCCATGCATTAGGGTCCAGGGTTTAGGGTCCAGGGTTTAGGGATTTAGGGTTTAGGGTTTAGGGTCCAGGGTTTAGGCTTTGGGGTTTAGGGATGTGATTTTCAATTCGATGCTCCCTTTCTCTTCAACACCCTTAGCCCTCAAGCCCCAACCCTTAACCCTAAAACCCCAAATCTCAAAACCCCAAAACCCTAAAGCCCTAACACCCTAAACCCGAACACTCTATCCTTTCACGCTGAAATCCTACACCTCCAACCCTAAAGTCCTAGACCCTAAACGCTAAATTCGACAGCGTAAACCCTAAACCTTAAATTCTAAACCTTCAACCCTACATTTTAAACCCTAGACCTTAATTTGTAATCCTTAAACCTTAAACCTTGAATTCTAAACCCTAAACCCTTAAGATGACACCTGATCAGGGGCCTTGGCCTTGGAGAATGGTGAGAGCGCGCTACCGCCCAAGCCACAGGCGGCCGGACGGTAAATTTAAGCTTTAGGGGTTCGGGGTTCAGG
>CAJNIZ010046574.1:20863-39694 GCA_905231905.1 Symbiodinium pilosum
TAGGGTTTAGGTGAGGGTTCAGGGTTTAGGATATAAGGTTTAGGGTTTTAGGGCGTAGATTTGTAAGTAAAGAGTCCTTCAGGAGGCCCCAAGCAAGGGGGGCCCATATGAGGGGGATGCAAACCCTCAACCCTAGAGTCTAAACCCCAAACCCTAAATCCAAACCCTAAACCCTAAACCCTAAGACTTCCCTAACACATCCCTTAAGACTTCCATAAGGTCCCATATGGTTCCTCTACATGGAGACCGTATATATGGGGAGCATGCCTATGCCTTTGAAAGGAATATATGGGGTTTAGGGTTTAGGGCCCTTATGGATGGTTGTCAAAATACTGGTCCCCTTTTGGGTACCCTAAATATTAGGTGCCCTATTCTAATAGGGAACCAAAAAGGGACCAAATTTTTAACATCCACCTATATAGGGGTTCAGGATTTAGGGTTTAGGGTCTTGAATTCAGGGTTCCCAAATTAGGGGTGCCTTTTTAAGGGTTTTTCTTTAGAATAAGGATCTAGGTATATTGGGGTCTATACTGGAAACCCTGAACCTTAAGTTCTTAAGCCTGGCATCAGATCACGTCGGCCGATGTGCCGCGGAAAGCCTGCTGGAGTTCAGTGTGACAGGATTTCGTAGCGCCGGCTACTGCTACAGATGCCGGCCTGGCAGAGGTACACTCCCCCAAACTAACATGGAAACCCATATAGTACCATGTTAAAAGGGCTGTAGTCTTTATAGAGCCCTTTTTGGGTTTCCATGTTAGTTTCCGGGAGTGTAGTTGCTGGGCAGTCTTCAGACTATCCACGCATGTTCAGAACGGAGTCTCAAGGATCTTGTCAGTGTCCGAGGTTCGTCAGCAGAGTATCGATATGCCCAGATTGCTGGCCTTGTGCGGGCAGTTTGCCGCTGATGGGCTCCCGTTGATAGGGGTTGGGGTTACCAACGCCCAGCTATTTCATCCAACCCCAATCAAACCCTGAACGCTAACCCCTCAACTCGAAACCCTACAAGCCTACAGCCCAAAAGCCCTAAACAGCTTTAACCTCCCAACCCTCCACCCCCAACCCTCCACCCCTCACCCGCAAATCCCCCCAAAATTAAATCCCAAACTGTCACATCTCAGGTGGTCTGGGATGTGCAGACTGGACACCGGCGAAGGCGCCCGGCTCCAGAGCCTGAGGCCCGGGGAGGGAGTTTTCGTGGGGGCGGGAGGGCTCCGGGGTGTAGGGTTGTGGGGGTTCAGGGTTTAGAGGAGGATGTTGATGACCCGTAATGTATTGAATTACTATGATTTCAGGGGTTTAGGTATTGTTAAGGTACTATATTACTATAACTTCCAGATTCAGGGGTACCTAATCTACGATTCTAGCATTATCTCTGAGGTCTAGATACCGTCAACGAACTGTATGATGGCGCAGCTGCCCTTCGCGGGGTCCTTCGTGCGGCCTTTGGAAGGCAATCGGCCGAGACGCGAGGCGCCGCCAGTCTGGCTGATGGCGCCGCTGCCCTTCGCGGAGTTCTTCGGGCCGCCTTTGGAAGTCCTCTTCCTCTGCACGACCCGCGTCCTCCTCCGGGAACGCCGCGCGCTCTGCTGACGAACTGTATTGACATCATTTCAACCGTTCGTGTGTTGCTGGTGCACGAGAATTTCTATGGCTGGGTCTAGATATTGTACTGTCTGGGCCTTAATATACCCACAATTGTTCTGAGGGTTCAGCGCTGGGGAATTGGGTTTCTGGATGCGTGTTGCGGGTTTATGGTTTAGGGTTTGGTGGTGCTTAGGGTTTAGGGTTTAGGGTGTAATTGGGGTCATAGGTGCAGGGCATTGATGAACTTGTTCCAGTTAGTGTCTACGCATAGTCTATATAGCGCTCCTAACCAGCCTTAGATGAGTTCTGTCGAACTTACAGGCAGCGTTTTCAAGCTTGTGAGTTCCCCCCCAGGAGCCTCCGAGCGAGATGAGGGTTAAGGTTCAGGGTCATGTGGGCTTGGGGGCTTGAAAGGTGTCGGAGTGTGGGTTCAGGGGGAGGTTTTGGGGTTGTTCTGTTGATAAAGAAAAGTGGCCAAGTCCAGTGATTGTTGGGGTTCCTATTCTGCCCCATGCACCAGGGACCCTTTTCCGTACAGGACGTTGCTCCCGAAGAGGTTCTTCTGCCTAAGTGTGACGCACTCGTGAGGTCGTCCATGTGGCAGTTTCCAGAAATGGCGGGACCTTGTCAAGGTTCGGGCCTTATAGGGTTTAGGGTTTAGGGTTTAAGTTGATAGAACATGGTTTGGAAGCGAACAAACTTCTCAGGCCCTTTCTCGTCCTCAAGTCTAAGCCCTAAATCCAAATCCCAAGCCCAAAGCGCCAATCCCTAAACCTTCAGCCCTAAACCCTAAGCCCTAAGCCTTAAACCTACCACCCTTAGCTTTCCCAGTCAGTGGGTACCCCAGTTTGCAGCTCACTGGAAATTCTTGAAGCACCACGGTCAGAAGGGTCCTGCTTAGGCAAAATGAAGGTTTAGGGTTCAGGGTTTAGGGTTGGCAGGTATGAAATGAAGGTGTCTACAGCTACAGTAAACCCCAATCCTAGAACTTGTTCACCAACCCCTAATACATTAAGATTGCCCTTCGGGTTGTAATAATCATGCTCCCTTTTGCTTAAACTAGAAAACGCCCGTCCAACCCCGCAACCGTTACAGGGATCAATTTCTTGAGGAGTTTTCCAGAAGAGACCAAGACCTTTTTGCTAGGCACCACCCCCGGCAGCACCACCGCCAGAGGAGGCGTGGAGCATGAATCTGTGTTTTTGGGTTTAATGCCTATGACGTTGTTCGAAAGTTAAAAGGCCTCTGTATCAGATGTATGCACAGGTTTCAATTCATACTTCTTTTGGGTCTTTACCAGGTCTGAGGTTTAGGGCTTAAGTTTCGGAGGTTTAGGGCTAAACCCTAAACCCTTAACCCTAAACCCTAAACCCCTAAACCTAAACCATTTTCATTTTTGGCCTTGGTAGTTTGGGTTCATGCTTGGGCTATAAAGGCTTGGAGCGTGTCTGGGCTATTCTTCCTAATGTAGACCCATGATTAATGACTCCCCTCCTTTTAAGGGTCTGAATATAAGGATCCCTATCATAATCCCTACTAAGGGGAGAGGGTTTAATCAGGGGTCTGGGTTAAGGAATATCAACAGCAAACACCTTGCTTCACGTGGGATTGTTCGGGATTGAAGAGGGGTGGGGTTTTGTAGAATAGGGTGGTTGACATATGGAGCATGGTCTTGTTGGAGGGCTAGGCTAAACTGGAAGTCCGCTATTTTCCATGGTAAGCTTGACTGCTTACTTCGGGATGCTAAAGAAGCTCTATATGTACATATATATAGTCCCCCTTAAATAGATAGAATATGGGGTATATGGGGATCTTATTATAATACACGCAAAGCCATATTCTATCTACTTAGAGGGGACTATAGATGGGCGACCCTGAAAGCTTACACCCCCAAACCCTGCACTCGTGATTTGAGTCTAGAAACATAGGCCCTAAACTCCCACCCTAAACCTTTAAACCCTGAACGCAGAGTGCGAAAAGGCGCCTCCGGGACGCCCCCCATGGGAAGATCCTGAGGCCCTTCGAACAGGCTTCTTTTGGAGGGTTTAGGGTTTAGGGGTTAAGGTGTTTAGGGTTTAGGGTTTAGGGTTTAGGGTAGAAGTGTTCAACACGAAAGGGTTTGGCAGGTGGGTTTAGGGTTTAAACTTTGGGGTTTAGGGCTTAGTGCTTAGGCTGTTATAGCATAGACAGGATTTAGAGGAGTTCAATATAGTTGCTCGGGCAAATCTCGCACCGCTTAGGGTCCCTTAGTTTTCGCAATGTCTAGGAGTCATGGGAGTTGGGCTGTTGCAGGATGTCCTCCATCAGCAGTAGGGGTTCTGCGGGATACAAAGGATTACAGAGGTTGTTAGCTGTATAGAGGTTTTTATTTTGATGGTGTGGGTTTAAAAGTTTAGGGATAGGGTCTAAACTTTTTGTAATCGTACTCGGAATCAGAATTCTAGGAGTATTCGCAGTTGTAACGGTCTTAATATCAGAAATATACTAGGAAGAAGAATAACAGCAATAGATGTTGTCATACGAATACTGAGAGTACTGCAGCAGTAGTACAAGTAAGGATAATAGCGAAATTACAGAATAATAGAGTTTGTAAACAAAAATATGATTGCAATGCCGTTAAACTACTCAAATGAGGCACTCTCCCTTTCAAGCCATATGAGATACCACCCGTCATGAAGATTCATCTTCATCAAGAACAGGTTTGGATTGTAGAGCTTAGACGCTTCGGGGATGTTGGTGTGTGTGGCGTGCAGACCAAGAAAAGGGGTCGTTGTCCCATTAGGTTTGGGTTATTTTTTTTGCCTAGGCCCTAAAGCCTAGCCCGCTTTTGAGCTATGTGCACTCTGCGGGTGCTCGGGCTCCCGCAGGAGCTTGCCTACGTACGGCTCCAAATTCAAGGCACTTGCTGAACCTTCCTAAAGCTATGGATCCAATACCTGTTTTGGAGCCATGTGCAAGCAAGGGGGAGCCCATTCAGAGCGCAGGCATGAAACCTATGGATCCAATGAGGGTAGGTTTACGGTTTAGGGGTTTAGGGGTTTAGGGGCGGATGCCAAACATGGTGCATGCGGGTCGGGAGGGAGCCAGGGCCCGCGTGGTGGGGTGCTTTTAGCAGACTTTAAACTCTAAACACCCAACCCGACATCCTCTCGCTGCAAAGGTCGGCCCCCCGGGCTGGCGGCCAAGTTTCTCGCCTGGATTGCGTTGCAGCGTCTGCTTTCTATAGGGCTTGGGGACTTTTTTTTTGCAGGGGTACACCAACATAGACCCCAACATACAACAATCTTTACTGTGGGCACGCCTAAAAAGATACCCCTAATTTTGAGAGACCTTGAAAGGGGGGATGTTGGGGTTACATACCCATCATCTTAGGGTTACGTCTCTCTTTGCCCGAAAGCCTAAACCCATAAACTATAGGGCTCCAAAATTAGTGTCTTGGATGTAGGGTTTGAACTTTGGGGGTTTCCTAAGATCAGGGGTTCTGTACCCTTTTGGGGGTCCCTATACTAAGGATTCTAATATTATCTCGGGGGTCCATATTGGGGTCCCCTAGTTTGGAAGATTACCATTTATGTGTCCGCTTGCTGGGCTTGTAAACTGAACTATATGCCCGGTCCACGATCTCTCAAAAGGGCGGGGGGGAGGGGGGGTGCACCTACACGTTTTGGCAAGCAAGCCTAAACCCTAAACCCTCTGGCACAGTTGAAGTGCTTGGCTTAAACATAGCCGTCTGCGGGGATGGACGCGTCAAAAGAAACTTTGCAAAGACCGAGCCCCTTCAATTAGGTAGTTTAGGGTTTAGGGTTTACCTTCAAACAGGGGAATCAAAAGTACCATACAATCAGAGAAAGGCTTGGCAACCCCAACCCTAAGCCCAAAACCTTGAGCAGTACAGATTTGGGGAGAACCAGCCAAACTCCTGGGGTCTCTAAACTGCTCCTTGGCCGGCCCTTGAGACTTTGCTGTGAAAACGGGGAATCCGCTTTACTTTTTTCCTCTTCTTGGATTGTAAACCCTTGAAGTTTAGGGAGTAGCCATAGTAAGAAGTAAAGTAAATCAACAATAGCTGTCACCATCATTCTGGCAATCTCCCCCTCCACCGGTAGGTTGATGCTAAAACCTCTTCCTGACCCTAAGTAGTCTATTCTTGGGAACTTTGGTATGCTAGTATACCAAGATCATGCAGGAATGTTGGTAACAACTGTGGTGATATAGCAGGAATAATGGGGGGTCCCAATATAACTTCTATCATGTTTAGCAACCAGTTTCAGTGGTGGAACGACCACCGAAAATATCATCATCATCATCATCATCATCATCCCTGTCGTCATTTTCATCTACAATCCCGATCGGATAGTCGGATGAGAACCTCATTAGAGGGCAATGCCAGAAGCAAAGAAGCTACGAAAGATTCCCATGTATCAATACTACAAGGGATAGAAGGGAAAAGGGTAACGGCGCTTGCGTGCCGCGCTTCGGCCAGCGGACTGCAGGCCACAGAAAGACAAATTCCTTCGAAGGAGTGAGTTGGTCACAATATGGGGCGTTTGGAACCTTGGGGATGTATGGGGCCTGTAAGGGATGCTGACATGATTGCTTGATTTGGGTTAAAATCGGATCTTACATTGGAACAGGGGTGAAGTGCGGTAGGCGAAGCCCTTGCCCTCACTTCTAGCATGGAGGTTTCCGAAATACGCATGCTTCCCAAAACATGCAATCCAACGCGCTTGCTGCTTGGGAGACTGGAGGGAACACAATCCCCGTCCTCCGCGCAGGGTCTTGACATGCAACTGCTGGGCGGTTTCTTGCACGAGCTCTTTGTCTTTAGTCATTCTGATTGGTGTTTACTACGTGGCACGTTCAAGCGCCCCACAACCCTTGCACACCTATTGTGAGTAACGCGTGCATTCACTGACTGTGGTGGGTCCTTGTAATGCGGTTCGTGAGTTCTTGTGGCAGGATGCGTGGGACATTTTTTTCGCAGTGCACTTAAGACAAAATCTGCATACATCTCTTTTGCGATACAAACATGATCCGAGTATAATTCTTGGACAACTTCCGACGCATAGTATCCTCATTAGTAGCCCCTACAATACTTCTCTACATAATCCCTTATAAGACCTCCTTTAAGGAGTTTAGGTTATAGCTCCCATCATGTCGCCGAGGAAAGCAGAGCGACCTTCTCCGGTCCACTGCCCCAGGGGAGTGGGAGCCTCAGGAGTTTGTTGGTTTGCATGGGCTTCCGCATACTCGGGAATGGTATATCCGAAAGCATGCTTAGGAACCCGAAGCGGCCTTGAACCCGAAACTTCAAAGCGGCAGGCGAAAGTACTGCGAGTTCAGGTTTTGGGGGTCAAAGAAACCGGGGTTCAGAGTTCAGGTTTTCACCGGGTCGCGGGAGGGTTTATGTGCGATACTCGTGGATTCGTTCTAAATCGTTTTCTTTTTCATGTTCGGGCTGGAATTTGCACACTTTGTCTTTTGGTTTTGGGATCGCTCTCAGAATGCCTGCTTCGGCTTGCTCTTTGAGAACATGTGCGTCATCACCATTGCTCTTTTGCGGTTTCAACTATCTCGGTGTGGTTCTTAGTGCATAATAACGACCAGATCCGTACAGGCTCCGCTTTACCTTTCCCATCGTTCCGTGTGCATGACTCGGGCAGTCTGTGCCCCAGCCCCGTTTAGGCAGGTCCGCGCCTGCCCCGTCGGGGCTGTGGGCCCTGCATCTCACCCTGTGCGATGTCCTCGTCGTCTCTGCCCCTTGGGCACTGCCCTGTTGTAGGGCCCTGCTCCCTCTCGTCCGGGGAGGGCACCTCCATGGCTGCTGCTCTGCAGTCTACTCTGGCTGCCCTGCAAGACAGATTTGCTTTGAATTTCTAACGCATATTGTGTGCTTGATTTGTTTTGTTCTTTCCTGATGTTGATGATTGTTGCCTCGCGATACGGGGGGCTTGGGGTACAGCTGCCCCTTGTGGCTTTCCGGGCAGCTGAAGGGGTAACTGCAGGATGTTCTTTAAACTCGAAACTTCAAACCAAAACAATACATAATGCACGGAAGGCATTGCCCAAGCCAATGTTCAGGGCATTGGCATGGGTTTACAGGGTTTCAGGTCTGCGGTTGGGGTTTTGCGTTTGGGGTTCAGGGCGCGTTCAAAGTTGGATCTGGGATGCTACCCGCTGCTGATGAGGAACCCTGAATCCAAACGCTATCGGAAGATGCCCCTATTTTGTCTTGAACCTTCTCATGCACCCTAGGCCCTCAGCCCTCAACCGCGCATCTTCTACCCTGAACCGCATAAACTCTACACCCTAGATCCTGAATCCTTTGCCGTCAACGGTAAACCGCAAAACCTAAATCCTAAACCGAAATCTTTCAATCTTAAATTCTGAATCCTGAGCCCCAAGTCCTGAACTCCAAACCTCATGAATAGGCCCCTACATTACAACCCCGATAATTAAGCTTTTGTCTAAGCCCAGTTTCCATTCCATCTTCCGTTTGTTTCTTCACTATTCATTTCATTCGATCAGGCAGTTCCTAAACCCTGAACCCTAAACCCGAAACCCCTAAACCCTAGCTTAATCCAGGTTCGCAGCTCACAGGCTCTCTCCCAAGAAGATGCGCGCCAGGGCTGCAAATTTACAGGGGCTCGAAGTTGGATTTGTGCGGACTCCTGGGAGTTTCCATATTGCCCTAAATCCTAAACTCTAAACACTAAGCCCGAATCTTTAAGGCCTAAACCCTATAATCCCTAAGCTCTAAACCCTTATCCCTACACCCTAAACCCTCAAGCACATCAGGGCTTGGGTCTTAGTGCTACAGTGTTTGGGTGTGCTAACCCAGACCCGTGATTAATAAACCCCCTCCCCTTAATAGGGATTAAAATAGGGATCCTAATATTTGGGCCTTAAAAGGAGGGGTGTTGATTAATCAAGGGTCTACACCCTAAACCCTAAACCCTAAACCCTAAATAGTAGTTTCCATTTTCTTTTCCATTCTCCCTATAAAGCCCCTATAAAATCCCTATGTCACCCCCCTTTAAAGGGACCTAGGGCTTCCATTTTCTTTTCATTATTCATATAACTGACGACCCCAAGGTGCTTCACTGCTTCGGACCGGCAAAGTCTTAAAGTAAGGACGTCCCCCCAGATTTTCAGTAAGGGTCTATAGGGTTTAGGGGTATAGGGTTTAGGGGTTTAGGGGTTAGGGGTCTATAGGGTTTAGGGTTTAGGGGTTTAGGGTTTAGGGAAGAGTAACGGTAAAAGTAAGACTAGGATGGGGCAATTTTGAGTCCGTGTTCAGACCACGACGGCTTCTTGGATTCAGGGGTTACGTGTTGTTCTGGGTAGGTCCCTGGGATATTTAATGTTTTCCCTAATGGCTTTAATAAGGGACCCTATATACTAAGATTTTTCAAAGGGTTTCAGGGGCCAACCCAGTGTTTGGACTCAAGTTTAAGAGTTCGGGGAAACCTGTAGGGGTTTGGGTCTTAAGGGATCAGGGTTTAGGGTTCTGGGTTGAGGTTTCGGACCGGATGTGGAACACTCACCCACCCCACATGGCAGCTTTCAGAAGCGAGAGCTTCTATACAAGGGCCACAAAGGGCCCCAAACCCCAGTACCTAAGCCCTAAACCCTAAACCTAATCCCTGAATTCTGTACCCTTTGGGATCCTTCCTTGGCTGGCCGCAGGCAGTCATGTCTTTGAGGTTCCCTTATCTTCTGCTTGGTTCTTCTGTGTCGGGTTTTGGGTTTATTTGTTTCGGGCTTAGGGGGGTTCGGGTCTACCCTAAACACATCTAAGTCCTAAATCTAGGGCAGCGGAATCTAACTGGATAGCCTTCCCTTAAGAGAGATACATTCGCTCACAAGCTAGCATGACGGTCATGGTTGCGATCACAAACATCAATGCAAGCCACTGTCAATGCCAGGGTTTCCACGGGACCATGAAGAGTGGATATATGGGTCCGTTTGTTAGTTTGCAAATTCATGTCCATTGACTGCATTGGCAGTATATCCCTAACTCCAAACCCTACATAACATAGTAGTATCCGTTTCATTTTGCATTTCGTCTCCATTAGCTATAGGGAAGTATTGAGTTTAGCTCACACAAGTCCATCCCCAAACCCTAAACCCCAAAAAGAAAACCCGAAACCCAAAATCCTAAACCCTAACCCCCTGGGTAGGACCCTGGGACATTTAACATTTTCCCTAATGGCTTTAATAAGGGACCCTATATACTAATATTTTTCAAAGGGTTTTAGGGGCCAACCCAGCCCCCCAGCCCAAAACCCAAAACCCAAAACCCCAAACCCAAAATCCTAAACTATAACAGGAAGGTTCAAGGCTTTCTGCAAGTCATGGCCACCTTTTTTTTGTTGATGGGGGACCTGAAGCTATGAAGGCCTAGGGTTTACGGGCAAGCAAGCTCGGCGAAATGCTCTACTGATTCTGACTACTCCGGATGTTGCTCCTTGCAGCAATGGGGAACCTAAGCCCTAAAATCCACCCCAAACCTGCAATCTGAATGGTTTCTGGAAACTGGAGCCCTCATATTTGGGTACCCGGACGGATAAGATTATGCTCTGGGGACTTTTCAGAATCCCGCACAAGGCCCCCAAGAGTCGGCCACTAACCATAATGTCGATGTCCAAACTTACAGTAGAGGCATCTGTTTTTGGAGAAGAGGGTTTTGGGAATTATCATGCCAGATGTACCTCAAACATCCCTAAACCCTAAAGCCAAGATCTTAAACCTTTAGCCCTTAACCCTTAACCCGAAACCCCTCATGCCGGATTTAGACTTGTTTCACGATGGGATGATTTTACGTACTACCAATCCAGACCTCCACGCCGTACATGTGCGGCATAGCCGGTAAACGCGCCCTGAGACCCTCTTCGAATCATTATTTGACCACTAGAGAGCTCCAAGAATCCGAAACCCCAACACCAACTCTACCCCGAAGCCGAAACCCCAAATCCCAAGCCTCAAGCCTCAAACCCCAAGCACCCTGAACTCCACCCCCTAGACCTAAACCCTAAGCCCTCAACCCTGAACTTTCTGATGTCTCTTAGGCGGAAAAAGCGCGCGGCGAGGTGCCGAGCGTCTTGGTGTTCAAGAGGTCGAGTGGGAGCCCTCTTGGTATTTATAATGTAGGGATTATGTTTAGGGTGTAGGGTTCAGGGTTAGGGTTTAGTGTTTTAGAGTTTAGGTTGTAGGGTTCAACGTTAAGGGGTTATGAAGGGATAAAGGTAGTTTCTCGACGTAAGGGGACCCCATTGTAGACCCAAAATGCTACAATCCATATTACGGGGACCCTCCTAACAAAGGTACACCTAACTTAGGGAAACCCTCAGATGGGATGGAATTTCCGGAAATTCGTACGGTTCAGGTTCTCATTGTCAGGTTTTCAATTCTAGTACTGGTCCTGCGGTGTTCGTGACTCGGGTTGGTATTGGGCAGTATTTAAAGGTATGGGGATTATCTAGGGATTTTATGTTCTCTTTTCTCGAAGGGGGTGCCTTAGGGACTTTGTTTTGTGGGAATGTGAAGTGTTTAGGACATTCTCTATTTGGGATTCTAGAGTGGCAAGTTTGCGAAACATGCTTCTAGGATTATCCAGCATGGAGGTTTCAGGGGCATGAAGGCTTTTGTTAAGTATGGATTACCCTAAAGCCTAAACCCTAATGAGGTTAGTTCTTGCTTTGTTTCTGGAGCTTGGCTTTCAGGATTCAGGGTGGTGGGGCTCGGAGCGAGTTACACACTATGAGGTTTGGGGTCATGGTTTTAAGCAGACTGGGTTCAGGGTGATGCATCGGAGAAGGTTTGTTTGAGGATTCCCGTCCGTCTTGAAGTTCTTTCCAGGTTCTTGAAGTAAGGTTTTTGAAGTAAAAGCGCTCTATCTGGATAGCCCCTATCACAAACGCAAGCCCCCTAAACTATAAACCCAGAGCTTTCAGCTTTTACCATACGCGTTGGGACGGACGAAAAGCCCCTAGGGCTTTCAAACCCTAAAACCAAAGAGATCCTAAACAAAGGCCGAAAAGAGCCTAGCGCGGTGTAGGGTTTAGGGGTACTTTAAGTAAGCCCCCCACAGGCCCTAAACTCCAAACCACACATAGGCTCCTAATTCTCCACATGGGGGGGTAGCTTTTTGGGGGTCCCCATATTAAGGCTTAGAGTATTCTGGGTCTGTATTAGGGTCCCCCCATCTACGGAACTTGCGACGTTTGTAAAGCCAGTCAGTCGTACTCCGTCAATCCTCTGAGCCCAAGTCTTCCATTAATAGGGGCAATAGTCTGGAAGGTGTTTGCTTCACCAGTACGCCTCCTAAACCTCTCAGCCCTAAACCCTAAACCCTAAAGTCCAAACCTTCCATCTCCCCCCCTAAACCCTAAGCCCCAAACCCTAAACCCTAAACCCTAAACTCCAAACCCTTAACCTACCCCCCCCCCCCCTTCCCCCCGAAGTTTCCAAAATCCTTTACCAACTTAGGATCATGGCGGCTGTTGAGAACTCCTCCGGCCAACAACAGGCCTTCTAGGGTTTAGGGTTTAGGGGTTTAGCGTTTAGGGTTTAGGGTTTAGCGTTTCTGGGTTGGTAGGAATATAGGGCTAGGGTTTATTTATAGTAGCCCTTAAGTAGATAGAATATGGAATTGGCCAGTATTATACAATATCATAATAGGATCCCCATATATCCCATTTTCTATCTACTTAAGGGGGACTATAGGTTTTAGAGGTCAGGGTTTTTGACAAAGCTTGTTGGGGTTGGCGCGAATTGTGGACCTTTTTCAGCGGTTATAGGTTAGGTTTCGATTTGGAGTTGCTAGGGACCCTTTTTTCGCGCTTATAGGGATGTAGGGCTTAGGTTTTAGAGCAAGGTTTTTGACACAACTTTTCTGGCCTTTCTCATCCACGTGCGCGTGTAGGACTGACCTTAAACCCTAAACCCTAAACCTTGAGTGTTTCGGATTCTTTTGCCTTGATGCAGCAGCCAGACAATACAGTCAGGGTCGCTCGGTTTTGCCATCAGTTCTTGAAAGCCAGAGCTTAGGGTTGGGAATAAGGGAATATTTTGTATAGGGATTATACAGGGATTAAATAGAAGCCTAAACCCTAAAAGCCAAAACCCCTAGACCCTGCCTTCACTTTGGCCTTTTCAACACTGACGCTGTGTGGACAAGAGGTGCTACTTTAAAAAAGCGTAACCCCTAAACCCCTCAGAATACTGTCAGAAGCAGTGCCCGTGATAGATCAACATCTATAGTCCCTCTTAAGTAGATAGAACATGGAGATATATGGGGATCTTAGTATAATGTACCCAAAGCCATATTCTTTCTACTTAAGGGGGACTATGAACCCTAAACCCTAAATCCTAAACCCTATAACCCTAAATAGTAGCTTCCATTTTCTTTTCCATTATCCCAATATATCCCCTATAACCCCTATATCTACTTAAGGGGGCATATTTCGCTTGAATCCAAATCCCCTCGAACTCTCAGATCTGCCAAGACCCTTTCAAACCCTGGGAGCCCTAGAGAACTTGGAACCCTACACAGCAGTTCAGAACCCTGGGTTCAGGGTTTAGGGTTTAGGGTATATAGATCTGTATAGAACCTGCGGGAACCTATGAGAGACCCGTAGAAACCCTATAGCATTGCACGGAATCGTTTGAAATTGAAAGCTTGAACCGCTGCGGAAAGTGATTTGAGGCACTGATCGATGGAATCCTGGAGCAGTGCGACAAGGTTTCACGAATGAGTCTTGGCCGTGTTCCACACTGTTAAGGGTTCAGGGTTGAGGGCCTGGTAAGGGGATATGGGTGTTTTCTAGAGCTTAGTTGTTTTTTGTTTTCATCTCTCTCTCTTTCTCTCTCTCTCTTCTCTGTCTTTGTCTTTCCCTACTTTTCTATTTATGGGCCGCTATATGTAATGTATTTGTATGTGTATATACGTATGCACACGGGTGGCACAGTCTTGAGCATGACAACTCCCCAAGTGCTCTGAAGCGCAGAGGCCTTAATATCTAGGAACACTTAAGCCCGAAACCCTAAGCCTTAAACCCGAAACCCTAAACATCATCTTCCTAAAAGTCCTCGGATAGCTCTTGTAGAAACACCCCGAAGCCGTAGTCTGATTCTTCAGCGGCTACAGGACCTAATGCTCATACAAGCTTAGGGTTTAGGGTTAAGGATTGTAGTAGTTTCCATTTGCTTGTTTTCCCGTTCTCAGCCCTATATCCCCCTATATAACCCTCCACAAACCTAATCAAACCTTTAACCCCCAAGTCCTTTCTATCCTACATACCATGGAAGTCGTAGGTTCCCCAAAATAGGGAGACACCAATTCTGTGAAACCCTAATTGATCCCCATACAACCTTGTGTTGCCCCTATACAACCCTTCTATAATCTCTATAACCCTAAACCCTAAACCCCTAGACCCTAAACCCTAAACCCCTAAACCCTAAACCCTAAACCCCTAAACCCTAAACCCTAAACTCTATAAGCCCCTTTAAAGGAAACCCTCGTTTTGGCTGAGGATTCTTCTTGCAACGGCCAATGCCCTTAGGGAGGCCTGCGGGGGTGTGGAATTTGTCTGGGTTTAGGGTTCTAGGGTCTAGGGTTCTAGTGATTAGGGGTTCCAGAATTCTAGAAGTTCTAGTAGGGCTTAGAGTCTAGGGTTGAGGGGTTCGAGGGTTTTTGGGTGTAGTTAGGGTCTAGGAGCTTTCATAACTTGCACAGGCTGAGGGGCTTTGGAGCCTGCATAATTGGAATCTAGATCACCCATAGATCGCTGAATCCAGTGCCTGTTCGCCGGTGCAAGAAAGACTCATAGCCCAGCAAACCGTAGCGAGCCCAAAGGGGTATTATGTTGGAGCTTTATAAGGGTGCTTGATCTTGGTACCCTAAACCCTAAACCCTAAATCTTAAACCCTAGACCCTAAACCCTAAACCCTAAAACCCTAAAACCCTAAGCTTCTTTCTGGGGTATCGGTTTCTGTTTCTAGCTGTAACAGGATTCCTTTATCCCCTGGTGTAGTAGGGACTAGACTTCGGGCTTAGGTTTAGGGTTTAGGATTTAGAGCCTGAAACCTTCAGGTATGGGATTCTCATTCCCCTCAAGACCCCCCCCCCATTTTTTCGGAACTGGGTTTTCAATCCTCAGGCAGTAGGTCGTGGGGTACAATGCCCTTTAGCACACCCTAAATCCCCTAAACCCTAAACCCTAAACCCTAAACCCTAAACCCTAAACCCTAAATCCCTACACTCTACATCATGCACCTTAGACCCTTCGGCGTAAATCCTAGACCCACCCTGACCCCTAAACCTGAATCTCGAAATCCTCATTCTTAGCATGCTGCACGTGGAGGTCCTAGATGCTTGTAAGCCAATTCTAACTGGTACTTGCTACCGAATTACGGGGATTGTAGTTGGGTATTGTAGTTGGTTCCATGCAAAATTAAGATTGGTTCAGGGTTGCCCTGGACCTCCAAGCAATATTTGGTAGTTTCCCTAAATAGGGTGACCCCAATGTAGACCGCCAAATACTATAATCCTTATTATGGGGACCCCCAAAAAGGTACCCCTAATTTTGGGAACTACCCATTTGTTGGGGAGCGAAGCCTCGCCCCAGGTCCTGTGCGGCAGGGTTTAGGGTTTAGGTTTTCGGGGTTTAGGGTTCAGGGGTTTAGGGTTTAGGGGTTTAGGGTTTAGTTTAGGGTACAGGGTAAGGTTGGCAACAGCCCTCATTCTGTAGTAGTTGGATAATACTCATAATATGAGCTATAGTCTACACTCCTTAGAGAAAGTTATATAGGGGATAATATAGGTGAGTATCATATGGGCTACTGAAGGGGATATTAGGAGTTTCGACCATAGCTAAAGCGGGTATTTAAGGCCCTTAATATGACACTGATACAGGGTGGGGCAGTACCCGAGGTCAAGGGTTTAGGGTTAAGGGGTTACCAATATAATGGAGAGCCACGGAGCATGGAATGGACATTCTAGTTCATGTCAAAAGCGATATGCTGGGTTATTCGTAGATGTATCGGGATTGTGTAGCATAGTGGAGAATCAAGACATGGACGCTGAGTTAGTAGAGCGGTTTATAGGGATTATTCTGAATAATTACTAACAACATCCCCTAAACCCTAAAAGGGTACAAGTATCCCGGAGGTTCCCATATGGGGGATTATGGTGATGTATGACGACATAAAGGTGCATGGGGATGCGCGCTTAGGCTTTAGAGTGTAGTGTTTAGGGGCATGGCGGATTAGGGTTTAGGGCTTGGTGTTAAGGGCTTAGAGTTTTGAAATGGTTTGTGTGCATTCAGATCCCTTTAGGCCGAAAGCCCAGAACCCCGAACCCCAAACCATAGATCCTAAGCTAAGCCAGGGGGCTCAAGGGCAAGTAGACGCCAGAATATCCGGGCCTTAAATTTCATAGGATCCTATACCGGCTCCACCTTCAAATGGGGTTGTCTTGAGCTTAGCTGGGCCTTACTTGCGGGTGGGATGTGGTATATGATCCTGTGAATATTCCCCAGATCCTCCTTTGCCAGGCCTCTAGAACTATAAGGCTGTAAGAGGACCCTGTGCTTGCACCAACCATCACTAAGGACAGAAACCCTAAACCCCGAACCTCAACCCCCAATCCTAAACCCAGAAGCCATCATACCCAACTGTGCCTCAAACCTCGACTCTGAATCCTACACCCTGTGATTCCCAACCCTGGGCCCTAAGCCCTAAACCCCTACACCCTAAACCCTCAACCCTAAACCCAACCCTTGGGTCGCAGGCCAATTCAACTTTACGACAGCCGCAGCCGTGGTTTACGGTCCGAGCTGGCATCAAGAAGGCCCCCTACACTCCGCCCGACTTAATCCTATGTATATATGTATATGTATATGTATATGTAATGTATATGTTATGTATGTATGTATGTATGTATGTACGTATGTATGTATGTATGTATGTATGGATGGGTATACACAAAGGCTTGACTGGGTCCTTTGAAGGGGTCACAAGCGACCTGTAGGGTTTAGAGTTTGGGAAACTAAGCGCGCTCCCACTACTTTGATTAGATTCTTCCTGCGAGAGAGTTGATATACTAGGGGACATATGTGTTTGGGAACTTGTGACGAGGTCCCATAAGCGCTATTGTCCTATCTCAAAATAGGGTTTAGGGTTGAAGGGGTTTCCATGTGAGTTTTGATGAGGGTCACGCCCTAAACCCTAAACCCTGAATCCTTCTGTGCTGTGTTGTGGTAGCTTGAGACGGGCGTTTCTTAAAGGGATCCTTTTGGGAGGACTAGGGCTGAGGAGTTTGGGAGACTTTGGGGATTTTGGTAACTCAGCGGACCGCATAGTTATCCTATGACTCTCACAAGCTCATTATTTGGGGTTTGGGGTTGGCTTCCCTAAGCCCTAAACCCTAAACCCTAAGCCTTGAAATCTCTACTCCCAGCTTTATCCCCAGAAGTGCGTAGGTCTGCCTGATAAGGCATTTTCCACATATACTATATACTCTTCTATGAGCTAGAGTCTAAACTCCTTAAAGGGGGGTTACATAGGGGATTATATAGGGGACTACTATAGGGCCTGTTAAAGGGGGATACTAGGAGTTCAGACTATGGCTCTTATTAGAGTTGGGTAATGCCCTGTTGTTAACCTTTGGAGGGGGAAGGGATCCCATGATGAAGCCGTGGTACTTGAGGATGTGCGAAGTGCGATCTCGACCATTTAGAGTTTACAGATACCTGTGGCTCCAATAACCTACAGTTTGGTAGTAAGTACCCTTTAATTAGTAGGTATAACCCATAAAACTGTAGGTTATTGGGGTTACAGATAGGCTTCGTTCATCTTGGAGACAATGACTAGGTACCCCAGTAGTACCCTTTTTTCATTTTTATTTGGGGGTCTCCGTATTAAATCTGAACAATCGGAAAAAGGGGTACCCCTAAACCCTAAACCCTAAGCCCTAAACCCCAAACCCTTATCGTTAAGGGGTTACTGGGGAACCTAGATGAACTTTCAACCTTGAAGCCTAAAGCCTAAGCCCAACATACAACCTGAACCAATACCTTAGGAGGACCCCCCCACCCTGTAATAGTGGTACAGTAGGCATATAAGAGGACCCTAATATGATCCCTATTATCCATTATAGTCACTATTACTGGGTGGGGGTCCACTTAACCAATACCTTACATTAGTGCTAGACGTGAACCCGGATTAGGCCCCCAGCCCAAATCAGAATGGCTTTCGTAGGCCTCTGCTTTTTTGGGTTGGTCCAACAGAGGTGCAGAAAGATTGCCAAGACGCCTACGCCCCTATATGAGCCATAGTCTAAACTCCTTAAAGGGGGTTATATAGGGGATTATATAGGGGACTACTATAGGGGTTATTAAGGGGGATACTAGAAGTTTAGACAGTAGCTCATATAAACCCTGAACACCGGCGCCCTAAACCAGAAACCTTCAAATTCCTCAGCCCGAGACCCGAAATCGAAACCCCAAGCCCTAAATCCTAAAGCCGATCAGGAGCTGACGCACATGGTGGGTCTGGCCTGTTTCACGACAATCTGTTTGGGGGTTTCTGAGAGTTTAGTGTCTAGGGTGCAGGTATTAAGGTGTATGGGGAGTGGTATTGGGATGATTTAGGGGCTGTGATGGGGTTTGTGGCATTCAACGTTCAGGGTTCAGGGTCTGGCGAAATGCTGTGTAGTGGGGCTCCTTTTCATAAGCTTTCCATTTTTTTAGGTTCTTTGCTTTGCATTGCCGCCTTGGCCTAAACCCTAAACCCTCAACCATTAGATCATGAAGCAAAGGGGCCTGAACCCTGCTCCCTAAGCCCTAAAGCGCAGCAAGCCAAGATCGGCATCCTACTTCCTTGAGGTTTGGAGTTCAGGGGCGCCCTAGCGCTTTCGTCTTGAAATGCAGCCGCAAAATCTGCCAAGCCCTGGATGTCAATGAGAGAGAGAGAGAGAGAGACAGTACCAGTAATAGTGACCCTTAACCCTTAACCAAAAAAAACCTAAACCGTAAACCCTAAGCCTAAAGCCTAAACCCTAAACCCTAAGCCTAAAGCCTAAGCCCTGAACCCTAAAGCTTAAAACCTAAACCCTAAACTCACTCTGGGGTCTAGGCCTCTGACCTCCTGAACACTAAACCTTCTTTTCGGGGGAGGGAGACAGCAAGAGCTACCTTTCAGCGGCATTGCTAAAAGTGCATGGGTTTGGGGTTTAGGGTCTTG